>CAUYRH010120805.1:0-10951 GCA_963574655.1 Perodicticus potto | reverse complement strand
GTTGTGGCGGGCACCTATAATCCCAGCTACTTGGGAGGTGGAGGCAGGAGACTTGCTTGAGCCCAGGAATTGGAGGTTGCTGTGAGCTGTGATGCCATGGCACTCTATCCAGGGTGACAGCTTGAGGCTCTGTCTCAAAAATAAATAAATAAATAAATAAATAAAATATTAGGGTATTGGGCGGCGCCTGTGGCCCAGTGAATAGGGCGCCGGTCCCATATACTGAGGGTGGCGGGTTCAAACCCAGTCCTGGCCAAACTGCAACAACAAAAAACAGCCGGGCGTTGTGGCAGGCGCCTGTGGTCCCAGCTACTCGGGAGGCTGAGGCAAGAGAATCGCCTAAGCCCAAGAGTTGGAGGTTGCCGTGAGCTGTGTGACACCACGGCACTCTACCCAGGGCAATAAAGTGAGACTCTGTCTCTACAAAAAAAAATAAAAAAATAAAATAAAATATTAGGGTATTTCTTCTCTCTAATGATAGAGTCAGGAGTGCAATTAAAAGGATAGCCAATGCAAAGGGTGATTAGAGAAGGTGATATGAGTAATAGGAAGCGTTTGAGTCAGTTTTATTTTGATTTTAGTCTTGTTTTCAACAAATCTCTTGTGGGTACCTGCTGATTTCTTGGTACTATGCTAGGCCGTGCAATTTTATGTCCTTATGTTCTGTCCAGCCTACGTGTCATAGCATCTTTAAAACATTATTTGGGGGCGGCGCCTGTGGCTCAGTGAGTAGGGCAACAGTCCCATATACCGAGGGTGGCAGGTTCGAACCCAGCCCCAACCAAACTGCAACAACAGCAACAAAAATAAATAAAAATCTCAAAAAAAAACCCAACATTATTTGGTAGTTTTTTTTCTGTTCCTGAGTTGATTTTGCTTTTTATTACTTCATAGTAAAAACTATCCATTTGACTTTATAGAATGATGCACACTCTCTCGAGGAATCATTACCTGTACTCTGTGTACTCTGTATAACCTCTTATTCTAAAAACACAAAAATGAGTAATTTTTTTTTTTGAGATAGTTTCACTTTATCACCCTTGGTAGAGTGCTGAGCCGTCACAGCTCACAGCAACCTCAAATTCTTGAGCTCAAGTGATTCTCTTGCCTCAGCCTCCCAAGTAGCTGGGACTACAGAAGCCCGTTATAACACCCAGCTATTTTTAGAGACGAGGTCTCACTCTGGCTCAGGCTGGTCTCGAACCTGTAAGCTTAGGCAATCCACTTGCCCCAGCCTCCCAAGTGCTGGGATTACAGGCGTGAGCCACCATGCCTGGCCAAAAAATGAATAATTTTTTAAAAGTCCATGTTCAACTATATTAAAGTGGTTTCCTCTCATATTCTAAAACTATGATGAATACCTTCAGGAGAAGCAGCCGTGTGGGAGGCTAGCAGTGGGATTAGATGTCAAAGCCAGCAGGAGCTCAGCCAGCCAGTGTGTGGGGCAGTATGCTGCCACTCACGTCAGAGGAGAGAATGCTTCTCTCCTACGCTGAAGCAGGCAAGGAGGTTTCTTCTTTGAATTTTATGTTGGTCATCTCAATGGCCTCTGAAGTTAAATGGAGGCTTCCTTCCAGTCCAGTTTGAAGGATCTGAGCGGCCTTCTGTCAGGGAGGAGATGGTGCGGCAGCACCACCGGCAGAAGAGCTGGACCCAGAAGATCTTGAAGCCAGCGCTCTCTGACCACAGTGATGGGGAGAAAGTGGACCCAGGCCTGCCCCTGGAGAAGCAGCCGTGAGTCTCCCCCACAGATCATTGTAACCGACAGTACCTGGAAGCTTATTGACAGCCCCAGGGTGGGGGCACACTGGCCCATTTTACGTGATTACTTTTGTTTATGAATATTTGTCTAGAGCTTGTTAATGAAAAGCCATATTGGAAGCCTAGTGCATTCATGCTGAATGGAAAGCACATTGACAGCATTTGGGGGTTTTGATTCTCACTCTCCTGTACAAAGTGAAAACTCTTTAGACGACACCAGCCTGTTGGCTCTTGGACGATTGATAGGCTTTCTGATCTAGGGTTCCACAGATCTGCGCTTTGTCTTTTCTGAGTGGGAAGCAGGATCTAGTTCAGGATGTTGAGCTCCTACCAACGTTCATTTCAAATATTGCTTCGTGGAAGGATGCACAGTCTGGATTCACATGCTGACATTCACGGCACCATTCCTTCTCCCACCCCATCTTTTTCAGTTGGTATCATGGTGCCATTACCCGTGCTGAGGCTGAGAGTCGACTTCAACCCTGCAAAGAAGCTGGTTATCTGGTTCGAAACAGTGAGTCAGGGAACAGTAGGTACTCCATTGCACTAAAGTGAGTATTTGAGCCTGGTGAATGTGGCTTTTTTTCCCAGGAGAAGGGACATTGTGAATGGGCAGATGGCAGGTCAAAATCTAACAGGGGTGCAGGTGGTTTACAGGGGTGTGTATTGCAGAACATAAGATGCATTTGCTTGTAACATGATACTCTGTGATTAGACTGTAAAATTGGTGTTGGGTAAATGCCGCAATATTTATTGAGACTGGCTTATTTCGTTATCCTTGTATGTTAGTCAATTTCTACCTTACATTACCAGATCTGTATGAGGCTGTCTTAGTAGAGAAATAATTCCTGATAAAAAGAATAGTTCCAGTCATTCTCTTTTATTCCCTAGTACTAGGGACTTTAATAAATTAGAGCCCTTGATTGTCAAAATGCCAGTGGCAATTTTGATACCAGTTTCTTCTGGTGAGGCAGGAAATGCTGACTTGCCTGCTACTCCCCCTGTCGGACGCGCACAGAACATGTACTGTGGCCTGGCAGGGCTGGTGGAGTGTGTCATGGAAATTCTCATTGCTCTGTGAGTGCGCTGGCGCTGTATTGGAGGGTCATTGTCAAGAGCCTGAACAGCGTTTCCTTCCTGAGGAAGCTGAGCCCCTGCAGCTGGAACAATCAGACTGGAGGGGAACTTGGGGGGGGGGGCACATGTTGGAGCAACAGGGCTCAGAAAATGGGACAGGCCACCAGATATGCCACACCAGGAATAGCTGTGCTGTGCTCCTGGAACTGGTGCTTGTGAATTAAATCTTTGAGCCTTTGGTACCAGCTGTCATTATGTGCAGCCAGGAGTGGTCTTTTCAGATGGCAGGAAACAGTTTGAGAATGATGATTCATGTGGTCTTTCTAGAAAAAAGGTGGAGGAACCCTTCTATGTGTACTCTTACCAGGCCCTGGTAAGAAGGTGGGTTCCCCCTTCATCTGAGCCTTGTGCTTGGGCTTAAGCACTTGTTTGGCAATTTGAGGGCCAGAAGGGACTTGGCACTTTTAAAATTGTTTTCTTTGGGTCAGAACCTGATGGCTGATGTGTAATAAGGATAAACAATTCAAGGATGACATGCCTTTAGACTATGAAGTTTCGGAGAGCACTAGGAAAGTATCGAATGCATTTCTGTTTATGTAGAACAGTTCTGGGAATGGACCATCACCCTGCTGTGAATCTTACTGGAATTTATTTCAGTGGGGATGGATCCTTTGCTCACTCATTCATGTCTTCTCCCTGATTCTTCTGTTGTTCCAGGACTAGTCAAGGATGTGTCCACATCATAGTGGCTCAGACCAAGGACAACAAATACACACTGAATCAGACAAGCGCTGTGTTTGACAGCATCCCCGAAGTGGTACACTATTATTCCAATGAGAAGTTGCCTTTCAAAGGGGCAGAGCACATGACCTTACTCTACCCAGTGCATAACAAGCTTCACTGAAGTTCAGCCATCGAGAGTCCTGGGCCTCTGGTACCTATGAGGGCATCAGCACTCCCAACCCACAAGCATCTCAGCAGACGGGGCCCAGCTGCTCGTTAGTAACTAGCAGGAAGTGGGAGTCTTCATTTCACAAGTCCCAGAATCTTGACTTCGTTCCATGGCATTTGGTTTCCTTGTTAAGTAGTTGTACAATAGGAAGTCATAATTTACCTGTTTCCTCCACCTCGGGAGCAGGGCATTCTATTTAGGGGATGACTCTCAGGAGAGGTAAGTCAAGAGTTCAGGAGCAATAAAGTGCTCTGAAAAATGTGCTAGTTGGTACCTGGAATACCTGGTCATGACACAAACCACCAAAAAAAAAAAAAAATCACTTGACTTTTACATATGATTGTGTGGACCAGAAATGTGTGTAATGTTGGGTTCCTTATTTTAGGGAAATGAGAATGATGGGCAAGAAAGTTCTATTTCTCCCTCGAGTATTCTAATTTAGCTCTGGAGTTTGTGAACATTTATAACTTTAGAGTCTGGCCTAGGAATTATTTTGCTGGTCAGCCTTTCTAAGAAAGTTCGTGTTTTCTCAGTCTCTGTGGACTTTCTTATCGTTTTCTAGCCAATCAGTGATCCAAGCACAAATAGGAAGAATGATGCCCCAGATTTAAGAATCACTGATATAATTCAATATTGGCATCATTATTATAATTCTGAGTCACAAAATAAAATTTAGAGCAAAAATTTCATTTCTAAATTTTTTAATTCTCAAAATTTTCAAAGCTCAACAACTGTTTTCTTATTGGATAATTGTATAGAACTTCCAATATACTTCGTTTCATTCTTTGTGCATTTTAGTTGATATGAAATCATTTTAAACTTTTGTCTCTGGGGTTTGCTTTGTATTTTTAGCAAATCCAAAAACAAAAACAAAACCAAAAACACTCAACTCGGATCTGGTCGTATGAATGGCGTCTAAAGCCTGCAGAGACTCTCCCTTTCCGTTCTGAGCAGACTGGCTTACACTGTACAAAAGCGTTTTAAAAGACTTTGAGGTTCTCTCTGATCACCTAAAATATTAAATTAATATTCATAGTGTTTTCTTTGTGATTTATCATGAATCTATATCACCAGTTTACTTACTGTGAAAAAAAAGTAAATAGACATGGCAAACTGTGAGAAGAACGCTGTGGTGAGTGGCTCTGGAGTTAAAACAGAGCAGATGTTTCTGTATTCATGGAGTTTGTAATTTGGTTCTGAGAATTGGTCCGGATGCAAAAGCACTGTTATCAATGAAAAGTTAACTTTTGTAGCTTCTTTTAAGTATGTTAAGAAGTTAGCTTTTGTAGCTTCTTTTGAATAATAAAAAAAAAAAAATGCTGATTTGGTTGATTTTTAGGAAAGCGTATCTTTCTAATTTTTAGTTATCATTTGAGTACTATAATTTAGAAGTTAGTAAATTTTTGCTTTTTGTTTTTTTCAGTTAAGATAATCAGCCAGAGAGGTTCCTGATCTTTGATTTAAAAAATTTGAGGCTCGGCGCCTGTGGCTCAAGCGGCTAAGGCACCAGCCACATACACCTGAGCTGGCGGGTTTGAATCCAGCCCGGGCCGCCAAACAACAGTGAGGGCTTCAACCAAAACATAGCCTGGTGTTGTGGTGGGTACCTGTAGTCCCAGCTACTTGGGAGGCGGAGGCAGGAGACTCGCTTGAGCCCAGGAGTTGGAGGTTGCTGTGAGCTGTGATGCTACAGCACTCTATCCAGGGTGACAGCTTAAGGCTCTGTCTCAAAAAAAAAAAAAGAATGTTTTGTTTTTTAAATACTGATAAAGTTTTTAAATGTCTCTTGGTTCATGTATTTTATCTTTAGTACAATATTTGTAAAAATTTTTGAGCACTCATAGTTCCAGTTCATTCAACAAATATTTATTATCTTCTATATACAAATTATTCATTGTGTTAAACTTATTTTTATTACAACATTCTAGAAATGAAGCCTTATTTTCTACTTAGTCTACAAAGGAAATACAGCAGTTATTCTCATTTTAATAAATGCTAAAATCTTTACGAAGTTTTTCTTTGTGCACTGAATGATTTTGGGCTCGTACCTGGCAACTCTGACGCGTGTGAAATGATATGTTGGAAACAGGCCTGACACCGTGTTTTCTTAGCTTCCGTCGTGTGCCCAGTGCTGTGCTGTCCTCTACACTGCTTTGCCATGGCAGCCATGCTATTTTCTTCATAGAATTAAAAGTGGGGGATATTTGGATTTATGTAGAGTTCAGTTACTTTGTACAGGAGGTTATAAGAAGAAGCAATACAATAAATTAGGGAAAGGGGTGTTAGCTACTGTTTTCTTAAGGTTGTGAAACAAGCTGATAAAAGGCAGACAGTTCACAGCTGGGGAGTGGCACAAAGTACCATATGGTCTAAGAACAATTAGGCCTGACAGGTGTCGCTAAAGGCTTCCTAGTTAAACCTCCTGGGCCAGCTGAGCTGAAGCTCTATGACGTGTTCTCAGGGCTCTGAATGCTTGGACTTTCTGTCATTTTGTCATGTCTGGATGAAAGTATTTTCCTGTAGTCTTCAGTCCTTCAAGTTAATTCTGTCTCCCAATTATTTTGTAGCATTTTCTGGAGAGAATAATCTTTTTTAGTGAATTTTGCCTTGAATTTAGCATATCTGTAAGAGTTGTGCCTGTGTTCTTTCTCCTTTATCACTCCTCTGTCTTAAAAAATACTTTGCTTTATGGCGGCACCGTAGCTCAGTGGGTAGGGTGCCGGCCACATACACCAAGGCTGGCGGGTTCGAACCCAGCCCTGGCCAGTTAAAACATCAATGACAACTACTACTACTACAACAACAACAAAATAACTGGGTGTTGTGGTGGGCACCTGTAGTCCCAGCTACTTGGGAGGCTGAGGCAAGAGAATTGCTTAAGCCCAAGAATTTGAGGTTGCTGTGAACTGTGACACCACAGCGCTCTACTGAGGGTGACATAGTGAAACTACCTCAAAAAAAAAAAAGTTATGCATGAAAGCAATACATGGGGAAAAAAGTAATACATGGAAGGCATACATTGGTTTGCCCTAAAAAAACAGGACATCTTGAAGCAGGGTTATAGGTCGGTTTTAAAGACTCTGATATATAATTGGTTAAAGAAATGAAGCTTTATATAAAGGATTGGAATGTTGTAAGCTGAGATAAGGAAGTCTGCTAATCAGAGACCAGCTACCAGACCTATATACCCAGACTCGAGGATCTGTTAAGTACATTGAAGACCTGCAGGTGTGATTTAAGCTTTGTCCTGTACAGCCTTCAGACTGTTAATGAGTTATAGAGGACATCTCCAGGAAGGGAGGGGGCATGAGGAGGCATGTTTGACCTTCCCTTCTTACAACCAGCAACTCAGCGTTAGGATATTTCTGGGGTCCCTTTAGCCAAGAGGGTGTCCATGGCTTAAGATTTTATTTAGTTCACAGGGGGAGGTGGGCAGATAATCAAGAGAGACAGCCAGATATTTTTGAGGCAGGTGGGAAAGTCCCAATTTGTTAATGGGATTATTTAACTGCGCTATTGATATATTACTGGCTATTGGTATTGGATGTATATAAATATTTAATTCAGGAGAACAAAGATGAGACATTCTTCATTTGCTTTTTAAGTGAGAGCAACCTTCCTAGTCTACCAAAACGCCCGTTTATAGTCAAAAGTTAGCGCTACACCAGGGAACAGACCCGGTGATGTTCAGAGCTCAGCCTTCCCCACCCCCACATGCTTTTGACACTTAGCGGGATCTCATCAATTCCTCTCTCTCAGATATCTCGCATTCCCCAGTTGTCTCTCCTTTTCCCCAACCAGAGCGAGCTGAGCTCTCTTTGTGTCCCGCTGTCCTGGAGGGACCGAGGGGAAGGCGGTGCGTTGCCGCCATCTGGTGGACAGTATGCGTCCTGCACTCGGTAAGCCACGCGGACCAGCGGGTTCTGACACCTGCCTAAAGTGACCACGCAGCAGTTGCCATCTTGACACGCGCCCTGTCCTGCGGACGTTTAATTCAACTGACATCACAGACGCTCATGGCTAGGACCGGGTCATGTAATTTAGGATCTGAAATTGTATTTTAGTGAATATTCTGACAACAGAAAATTGAGACAGGCCTCTCATTTTGTCAAGTTCTTATCCATTCAGTTATTTTGTCAGGGGCTTTAACACTTTAGTAACTAATTCAACTAATGTGTTCAACTAATACATAATTTTATCTTCTAAATATATTTGATGATTGTATGGAATACAAGTGCCTATCATAGTATCTTAGTAATTTATATCATCAGAAATATTTTGTAACATTTTTGGTTGTATTGCTGTAGCCAATATAGGCTGTACACCCTGTGTTTACTCTGAAATGTAACATTCCAAGAAGAATGGAGTGGAATTGCTTAATTCACTTAGTTGTGTGTTTTTACTTTTGAGACAAGTCTTGCTTAGGCACGTGGGCTAGTCTGCAGCGAGGTCATGATAGCCTCAAGGGATCCTCCTGCCTTAGATTCCCAAGTAGCTGGGACTACAGGAGGCACCAACACCCTGGGCTAACTATTCTATTTTTTTTTTTAGAGATGGGGTATTAATGTTGCTCATGCTGGTCTTAAATTCCTGATTTCAAGTGTTTCTTCCCTCCTGCCTGGGCCTTGCAAAGTGCTAAGATCACAAGTTGAGCCACCATGCCTGGCCAATCTTTTTTTTTTTTTAAATTTGAAAGACAGGGTCTCACTCTGTTGCCTAAGGTGGATTGCAGCTCAAGTGATTCTCAACCTCAGCCTCCCAAGTAGCTGGGACTGCAGGCACAAGCCACCACACCTGGATAATCTTTTTTTTTTCTTCTGTAGAGACATCTCTTCCCCTTCTATTAAATGTTCCTTCCCAGGCTCGGCGCCTGTGGCTCAACGGGCTAAGGCACCAGCCATGTACAACTGAGCTGGCGGGTTCGAATCCAGCCCGGGCCCGCCAAACAACAATGACGGCTGCAACCAAAAAATAGCCAGGCGTTGTGGCGGGCGCCTGTAGTCCCAGTTACGTGGGAGGCGGAGGCAGGAGACTCGCTTGAGCCCAGGAATTGGAGGTTGCTGTGAGCTGTGATGCCACGGCACTCTCTCCAGGGTGACAGCTTGAGGCTCTGTCTCAATAAATAAATGAATAAATAAATAAATAAATAAATGTTCCTTCCCAAATAAAATAGTAACACAGTGACTTCTAATCCTCTTTCCTTAGCCCGTCTTCTTCCTGTGTAGACAATTATTGCACTTGTTCTCATCCCTTCCTAGGTATCAAAGTTGGGCTCTGTTTTTGTTTTTATCATTGTTATTAATGCAAATGCCACCGTCCTGTCTGTAGGATCTGATGCTTCAGCTCTGTTATGAAGTTAGAAAATCTGTATGTTTTGAAAATTCTGCTAGGTGATTTGGATTCACAGGCATGGCGGAGAGTACTACTGGAAAGTACTATTTAGAAATACAAATAAATTCATTTATGATTCAAGAAGGATATGCTATTGAGTCTAGTGTCAGACTTTTAATTTCCATTGGACATTTATACAGATTGTCACCAGGTGGTACAAGTGCCTGTTGCTTTTCTCCATCTGTATTGAAGAGACAAGGAGGTTTGCATTGGGAAATGTTTCCCCCACTCATCCCCCACCCACTGGGGTGATCAGAGTAGTGATCTTCAGACTTCAGATTGAACACATTTGTAAGAGCCTGGGGCATGGGTACTGAATGTTGGCTTCTGACCCCGTGAAAAGCCAAGATGTACGTAATGAGAGCAGGCCCCGGCTACACACCAGGTGTGCTGATAAACAGATGCTTTTCATTGCACATTATCTCGCTTTCATCTGCTACAACTCAGCGAACCACATGGGGGGCTCATTTTTCAGAGAAGGACACTGGTGCTTGAAACAGTCAAGTCCCACGTCCCGGGTCAGGCACACAGTAAATGGAGAGCCGGGCTGCAGCCCAGGTGTGGCTCCAGAGTGGCTCTAACCCGATACTTTCCCTGCGAGAGCAGGCACCCCACCAGCAGGACTCCTCACATCTGAAGTATGTGCTTCGTCAAACTAGAGGAACAGGAGCAGTAAACTACCCACTTGGTGTTAGTTAGCAAGTGAAAAATAAAGATTAAAAAAAAAAAAAAAGGCTCTGTGCCTGTGGCTCAAGCAGCTAAGGCGCCAGCCACGTACACCTGAGCTGGCAGGTTCAAATCCAGCCCGAACCCGCCAAACAACGATGGCTGCAGCCAAAAAACAGCCGGGCGTTGTGGCAGGTGCCTGTAGTTCCAGCTACTTGGGAGGCAGAGGCAGGAGAATCGCTTGAGCTGAGGAGTTGGAGGTTGCTGTGAGCTGTGATGCCACAGCACTCTACCCAGGGCCATAGCTTGAGGCTCTGCCTCAAAAAGAAAAAAAAAAAAGGGCAGCAGCTGTGGCTCAGTGGGTAAGGGCTCCGACCCCATATACCAAGGATGGCGGGTTCGAACCTGGCCCCAGGCAAACTGCAACAAAAAATAGCCAGGCGTTGTGGCGGGCGCCTGTAGTCCCAGCTACTCAGGAGATTTGCCTAAGCCCAAAAGTTTGAGGTTGCTGTGAGCTGTGATGTCACAGCATTCTACCAAGTGAGACTCTGTCTGAAAGAAAAAAGTTTTTAAAAAAAAGATTCGCAATAGCTAAGATGTGGATCAAGTCTGTCCACACTGGAATAAACAGTGTGGCCTGACTGCACAACGTCACTCAGTGGTGAAGAGGAAAGAAATTCCAACCGCAACCCGGGGAGCCTTGAGGATGCTGTGCTATGTGGTATAAGCCAGTCAGAAAAAAGAGAAAAAGGCAAATACTGCATGATTCCACTTTTGAGGTGCTCAGAATAGCCAAATTCACAAGAAATAGAAATTAGAGTGGTGGTTTGCCAGGGGCTGGAAAGGATGCAGAGTTTCTATTGGGGACAATAAAACTTGTGGAAATCGATTGTGCAACATTGTGGATCACGTTAATGCTACTTAGAAATGGTTGAGATAGTAAATGTGTTATTTCCCTTTTTTTTTTTTTTTTTTTTTTTTGAGACAGAGCCTCAAGCTGTCACCCTGGATAGAGTGCAGTGGCATTACAGCTCACAGCAACCTCCAATTCCTGGGCTCAAGCAAGTCTCTTGCCTCTGCCTCCCAAGTAGCTGGGACTACAGG
>CAUYRH010120800.1:0-21706 GCA_963574655.1 Perodicticus potto | reverse complement strand
TCTTATAGACAATAGAAAAAGAAGAAATATTTCAAAATCATTCTACTTAATCTGGATACACCTGATATTAAAATTGGAGAAAATATATTGTTATAAAGGGAAATTACAAACATATTTCACTTATAAATGAGGATGCAATATGCTAAACAACATATTAACAAGTTGAATTAAAAATTAATGTTTAAAAAATGTACTTTGGTCAAAATTGAATCCAATTTATGTGAGAATTAGTCACTATTTTCTTTTCTTTTTTTGTTTTCTTTCTCTCACTCCCTCCCTCCTTCTCTCTCTGTATGCTCTCCATACTTCCTTCCAAAAAGGTTGTATTAGTTTGCAGTCCCACCAGCAGTGTAAAAGTGTTCTTTTTTCTCCACATCCATGCCAACATCTGCAATTTTGAGATTTCGTGATATAGGCCATTCTCGCTGGAGTTAGAGGATATCTCAGGGTGGTTTTAATTTGCATTTCTCTAATAATTAGGGATAATGAGCATTTTTTTCATGTGTTTACTGGCCATTCGTCTGTCATCCTTAGAGAAGATTCTATTCATCTTTCTTCCCCATTGATGTATGGGATTGTTGTTTTTTTTTTTCTTGTAGATTAATTGAAGTTCTGTTTAGATCCTGGTTATTAAACTTTTGTCTGATTCAAAATATGCAAATATCCTTTCCCATTGGGTAAGTTGTCTGTTTGCTTTGGTTGTTCTCTCCTTGGCTGTACAGAAGCTTTTGAGTTTAATTAAGTCCCATTTGTTTATTATTGCAGTTGTTGCTATTGCCATGGCAGTCTTCCTCATAAAGTCTTTCCCCAGGCCGATATCTTCTAGTGTTTTTCCAATTCTTTCTTTGAGGATTTTTATCATTTCATGCCTTAAATTTAAGTCCTTTATTCATCTTGAGTCAATTTTTGTGGGTGGAGAAAGGTGCGGATCCAGGTTCAGTCTTTTACATGTGGATATCCAATTCTCCCAGCACCATTTATTGAATAGGGAGTCTTTCTCCCAGTGAATGCTCTTGTTTGGTTTATCGAAGATTAGTTGGCTATAAGTTGTTGGTTTCATTTCCAGGTTTTCTATACGATTCCAAGTATCTATGTCTCTATTTTTGTGCCACTACCATGCTTTCTTGACCACTATGGCCTTGTAATATAGTCTAAAATCTGGTATGGTGATACCACCGGCTTTGCTTTTATTACTAAGAACTGCCTTAGCTATACAGGGTTTTTTTCTGGTTCCATACAAAGTGCAGAATCATTTTATCCAAGTCTTGAAAGTAGGATCTTGGTATTTTAATAGGGATGGCATTGAATAGGTAAATTGATCTGGGAAGTATAGACATTTTAACAATGTTGATTCTTCCCAGCCATGAGCATTGTATGTTCTTCCATTTGTTAAAGTCCTCTGCTATTTCCTTTCTTAGGGTTTTATAATTTTCTTTATAGAGTTCTTTCACCTCTTTTGTTAGGTATATTCCTAAGTATTTCATTTTCTTTGGGCCTATGGTGAAGGGAGTTGTGTCCTTAATTTGCCTCTCATCTTGACTGTTTTTGGTGTATACAAAGGCAATGGACTTGTGGACATTGATTTTATATCCTGAGACATTAGTGTATTCTTTGATGACTTCCAAGAGTCTTGCGGTTGAGTCTTTGGGGTTCTCTAATATAAGATCATATTATCAGCAAAAAGGGAGAGTTTGACCTCCTCTGCACCCATTTGGATGCCTTTTATTTCCTTGTCTTGTCTAATTGTATTGGCTAGAACTTCCAGCACTATGTTGAATGGTAATGGTGACAGAGGACAACCTAGTCTGGTTCCAATTCTAAGAGGAAAAGCTTTTAGTTTTACTCCATTCAGTAAAATATTAGCTGTAGGTTTGTCATAGATAGCTTCTATCAGTTTAAGAAATGTGCCACCTATACCTATGCTCCTCGGTGTTCTAATTAGAAAGGGATACTTGATTTTATCAAATGCTTTTTCTGACAAAGCATTCATTTCTGACAGAGCCTACATTCAAAATACAGAAAGAGAGCATATCAACAAACTCACAAGCCATCTGGTGGAATTGGAAAAAGAACAATCCAAGCCTAAACCCAGCAGAAGAAAAGAAATATCCAAAATTAAATCAGAGATCAATGACATTGAAAACACAAGAATCATTCAGAAAATTAATGAAACAACGAGTTGGTTTTTTTGAAAAAATAAATAAAAGATATAAACCCTTGGCCAGACTAACTAGAAATAAAAAGGTAAAATATCTAGTAACTTCAATCAGAAATAATAAAGGGGAAATAATGACTGATGCCACAGAAATACAAGAGATTATCTTTGAATACAACCAGAAACTTTATGCCCAGAAATTTGACAATGTCAAGGAAATGGATCAATATTTGGAATCACACCCTCCCCCTAGACTTAGCCCTGATGAAATAGATGTCCTGAACAGACCAATTTCTAACAGTGAGATCAAAGAAACAATAAAAAATCTCCCAACAAAAAAATGCCCTGGTCCGGATGGCCTCACACCATAATTTTATCAAACTTTCAAAGAAGAGCATATTCCTATACTAAAGAAATTATTCCAAAAAATTGAGGAGGAAGGAATCTTCCCCAATACGTTCTATGAAGCAAACATCACCCTAATACCAAAACCAGAACCAGGAAAAGACCCAACTAAAAAGGAGAACTTTAGACCAATTTCACTAATGAATATTGATGCAAAAATTCTCAACAAAATCTTGGCCAATAGATTACAGCTTATCATCAAAAAACTTATACATCATGAACAAGTAGGTTTCATCCCATGGATGCAGGGTTGGTTTAATATTCGAAAGTCCATCAACGTTATTCACTGTATCAACAGAAGCAGAACCAAGGACTATATGATCCTCTCAATAAAAGAAATGGGACTTAATTAAGCTGAAAAGCTTCTGCACAGCTAAGGATACAACAAAGCAGATAGACAACCTTCAGAATGTGAAAAATATTGGTATGTTATGAATCTGACAAAGGATGATAACTGCAATCTACAGAGAACTCACATTAATCAACAAAGAAAGTAAACAGTCCCATCTTTCATTGGACAAGAGACATAAACAGAACCTTTTCTCAGGAAGACAGATGAATGGCTAACAAATATATGGAAAAATGCTCATTTTTACCTAATCATGAGAGAAATGCAAATCAAACCCACCTTGAGATATCACCTAACCCCAGTTGATAATAGCCCATATCTCAAAGTTCCAAAGCTACAGATGCTGATGTGGATGTGGAGAGAGGGAAACACTTTTACACTGCTGGTGGGACTGCAAACTAATATAGCCTCTTTAGAAAGAAGTATGGAGAATCCTCAAAGAACTCAAAATAGACCTTCCATTTGATTCCACAATCCCATTACTAGGCATCTACCCAAAAGAAAAAAAATCATTTTATCATAAGTACATTTGTACTATATGGTTTATTGAAATTCAATTTACAATGGTCAAGATGTGGAAATGACCTAAATGCCCATCATCTCAGGAATGAATCAATAAACTGTAGTATATGTATACCACAGAATACTATTCACTCATAAAACGATGGAGACTTTATATCTTTTGTATTAACCTGGATGGAGTTGAAGCATATTCTTCTTTGTAAAGTATCACAAGAATGGAAAAGCAAGTATCCAATGTACTCAATATTAATATGAAATCAGTAGCCGAACACACCCACACAAGAGAAAAACTCAATTCAATTCAAGATGGGGGGGAAGAGAAAGGGGGAAGTGGAAAAGAAGGAGGGATATGGGTGCATTCATACTTAAAGTGCACAATGTAAGGGTATATGGCACACCTCCTGGGTATAGAACACAGCTACAACAGGGATCATACCTAACAAACGCAAACATTTAACCTAATTATTTTTACCCTCATATCAGTCTAATCAAATTTAGCTTCATGTCAATCTGAAATTTAAAAAAAAATTCTGCATCATATCATTGGGAATGTTTAGTAAGAAATATTTTCTTAGCCCTCTTTATAAGACTTCTATGATGATTTAGAATGTAGCGTTAAGTCCAAGCTTCTAATCAACTTTATAATTTCAAAGATGGATCTCTCTTAAGAGAATGATTTGCTAGTCTAAGAAAAGTTATCTAATGCTAGTGGAAGCAAATGACTCATCTTTGACTAGAGAGCCAGTTCAGGATCAAAGTTATGGGCTTTGAAGTCAGACATGGCATAACTGAACAAACCTCTTTCCCCTAACCCACCTCATCTGTCAACACAGGGATTGACTATCCCCCCTAAGCAAGTTATTTCAAAATTGGGTGAGATGGCACAAGCTAAGGTCCCAGGCTGTGACCTAATTCTTGGCCAACATTCAGTGCTTGGTAACTTTTCCCAACTACTGTTTAAGAGAATCATTCAGGAATTTTGGGAATTCTGACCCCCGTTGGAACATCTTAGAGACTATTCTTTTATTCAGATAAGGAAATAATCTGCCTTCACCTAGGGCACATCCTTGCGTTTTCATGAATGTCCTTAACTCAAGGCAGAAACCTCCCCCACAACCTTTTCCCCTGTGGTCTCAGTGACAGGCAGGAAAGCCGCAGAGGCTAGAACTGTAGGTAGGACCCAAGCATCTCAACATCAGGAAGTTCTCCTGGGAACACCACCAAGCCCTCAGCTTGCATTGTAGTGGAAAAAATACACAACAGAGAAAATTGTCTTCAAACGCTTTGTTTTAAAAAAGATACTCAAATAGAGCGCTTCGGTCTAGCTCAGACATTCAGTTACAGATTTGAAATTTTAAACAGCTGGAGTTTTCTCAAGCTTGACAGTCTGTCTTTGAAGAAGATTGCTAAGCTTTTAGATTCTTCATAAATAGTAAATAGATTTAGTCATGGATACCCTGTAATACGTGCCTTGTTCCTTTCATTCTGAAGCACGTTGTAATTTTTGATTAAACATGATAAATCATTATATGACAGCCATTGTATGAGGATGGCAGCCACCAGGAAGTACAGTTTCTGTGCTGATGAAAGTCATTTAGAGACATCAGATCCCAAACATCTGCCACTCATTGTTGAGGGAAAAGGACACGGAGCAATGTCTCGTGGCATTTTAAGGATAGCAAACAACTGCCACGAACGTAAATAGTTTTAAGAGGTAAGGAAGAAACTTAAATCATAGGATTAGGTGATCAAACCTCATCTCATAAGTGATTTCTTCCTTCCCTTCAGAAGGAAAAAAAAAACAAACTTTCTTCTTCTTCAGGACAGTTTTAACTAACCAGGTAGCATCCAGAAAGCACGATCAATAGAATCCCAGGAGGGCAGTGGAAATGAAGGCTTTGTTCCCATTTTCCCCAGGGAGCTGAAGTGTGAAATTGCCTAGAATTTGGGGGCTGCTGATTCTGGATGTGGAATTGGAGCCAGCAGCATCCTGAGATATGGGAGGGACCTGGCACTAGTGAGAGGCTTTGGCAACAGTGACAGGGGACACTGTATTGGCCTACTGCCCCGTCTATCCCTGAAGGGACTTGCCTTTCCCAGTACCATTCATTCTCCTTGCACAGAGGAGGCCTGGTTCTGGAAGATCAGACAGAAGATACATCTGGCTGTCTTCATTTCATGTCACCCATTTTGGCCTCCATAAGAGTCAGGGGAGGAGACTGATGGTCTGCAGACCCCCTCTCAGCCTAAAGAGAGGATGGAAAGGATTCCTAGCGGAAGATGTTCTCCCTGGAGGGATTTGGAAACTGAATGCTACATTGAAGGGAACACAGTAATATTCACACATCACAAGCCTTCTAATTCCTCACCATACCTGCATACCACACACTAAGCTCCATCACAGTGGAAACTGTTTCCTTCCTCCTTGTCCTCGTATCTTAACCACCTGGCACAGTTCTCTGCACATGGTACATGGACAATTCACTTCTTTCTTTCATTCTTTTTTTTTTTTTTTTTTTTTTTTTTGCACTGGCACCTAAAATACACAGGAATTGTAATGCATGTATTTTCAATTGACGTTCATTAATCCACATGAATTCTATACAAGAAAAGCATGGGGGGAAAGGAAGAAGAGAAGGAAAAAACAAAAAGCCTTGTTCTTTCTACTTTCCTTGTTCAACTTGGAGCCAGGCCCCCACTCCTAAGGAGAAAGTGAAGCCTCAGCAAAAAATTCAAAGAGAAAGCAAGTAAATAACTATGGACTCATCAGCTGCTGAAGTTCCAGGCCTGAGTGGCTAGTTAATAATTTAAGGCAGCACTTCTCAGCTTGTAATGGCCATGCCATCACCCAAGGATCTTGTTAAAATGCAGGTATAGATTCACTAGGCTGCGAAGACTGCATTTCCAGTCTCCTGGGTGATGCTCGTGCTGTTGGTCTATGGTCCACACTGTGGATAACATAGATTTAAGGGATTTTGAAGGGCAGTTTTGACTATACCCAACTTTTGCTACGCAGATACACACAGTAACTTAAAACCTAATCCCTATGAAAAATGTGAGTCTAATGACTCATTTTAAAATGATCTTATAGTGACTGTGTAATTAAATTAAATATTAAATGTGAAAATTCGGTGTAATTCAATTGGCTGTTGTTATCTGAAGGTGTTTCTGTCTTTCTCAACAGAAAACATAAGAAATATGGCAAGTTACGATTTTACTTATGAGACGTTTTAAGCCGTTGTTCTAAGTAGAATGGTTTAAAACACCTAAAGTAATAAGAGCATAAATAATTAAATATTCAAACCCCATTTGCACTGTCATACAAACTGATCTTAATTATAGACTACAGATTTTCAACTAATTACTACCAGTAAGTCAGCTTTTGAATAATTAGAAGAAGATGCAACTTATCATCCTTGGAACAGTCTCAAGTACAAAAACACTTTTGTTTTTCA
Source organism: Perodicticus potto (assembly GCA_963574655.1). Lineage (NCBI taxonomy): Eukaryota > Metazoa > Chordata > Mammalia > Primates > Lorisidae > Perodicticus > Perodicticus potto. The sequence goes on along the minus strand of CAUYRH010120800.1, from coordinate 14,820 downwards.
AATGTCACTGTGACATTTAAAAAAATATATAAAGAAATACAAAAGAGAAAGACAGTCATACAAAAAAAGAATTATGTGAAAATTAATTCAATATTAGCATCTAGCACCAAGATGGTCACCAGCTGAAATACGTGTGCTTGACCTCTGTGGTTCTGAGTGCTAACTGCCCATTTATGCTTGATAATGACTGTTAAAGTATTTAACCCTGTGGAAATAAAGGGTTAGAGGGGTTTCATAACCACTTGGACACCTTTTAACATACCTGGGGGCCACCATATGTATTTGTATTTGACCCTGTGTAAATAAAGGGTTAGAAGGGTTTCATAACCACTTGGACACCTTTTAACATACCTGGGGGCCACCACCCAAGATTGAATGTAATTGGTTTAGGATAAGGTTCCAAGCAGCTATAGTTAAAATATCTCCCCAGATACAACGATGGCAGCCAGAGCTGAGAAACATCCATCTGAAGAGGAAATTCTCAACTGTGATCCCAGCACCAGGAGCATCAGCAGTGCCTAGAAACTTAATTACAAAGAAAAATTCACGGGTCCCACCCCAGACCTGCTGAATTAGAAACCCTGGAGTTGGGAATCCATCTATCCATGTTTTAACAAGGCCTCCAAGTAAGCCTGATACTACTCGAAGTTCTTTCCTAAGAAGGCTGAGGGGCCTCGTCAATGTTTTTACCCTTAGGGGAGTCCTACTAAAGATTCCTACAGGTATTTGTGCTGTCTGTCTGGGAATCCTGGTGATAAAAGAGATCTTAGGGTCATTTCATTTAATTAAGGATTTAAGTGTAACTATATCATCCTCAAAATGTGATCTTCCATAATATTCTTGAATATCATAAGTGATGAGGACCTACCACCATTGGGCCCAGTCTTTCCCATCTTCAGACACTTATAAGGTATAGACTCTACACTAAGTGTTTTACAAAGACAAATCATTTATGCGTGATAATGACTATTAAAGTAGATGTCACAGATGGTCAGCACATGATATAGAATGTTAGTAGATTATTACGAATTCCCCCCATCCACTAAAACAGTGCTTTGTCATGTCTTAATGCATGTAGAAAATGACAACATTGGTAAACACACTGCGTAAACTGGAGAGTATTTGTGGGAATCTATACAGGGCTTTTTACTGAATCCTCCCAAAAAATCACATGCTACTTATGATACCAAGTTCAAAAGTTTCAGAAAAGAGATCAAATAGTTAATTTGTATCAAACTTCAAGACCTAGCATTTTCAAAAAATTTAATGAAAAATACAGCTTGCTTTCATGAATAGATATTTTATAACAACTTAAATGTATAAAATGGCTAGAAACAATTCCTGGTCAAGACTTTTTGATGATAATCTTTTCAAATTCTTTCTAGAGAACATACATGGAAAACTTTTAATGAGTAGATGATCTGAAGTTTCCAAGTATGTTTTACAAGCTTTCAGAAATATATAGCAGTCAAATTTATATTTAAAGAATTAATAGCTTTTCCTTTATTAAAACATGTAATCTTAAAATTTCTTGTGATTATGTTTATGGATTTTGAATCCAATGCCAGCATTTTTTTCATCTTTCAAGTATTTTAAATAATTGTGTTTTAATTTGCTGAATGTACATGCAATTACCCAGAAAGCCATCGGAAGGGAGTATCAGTCACAAATAGAAAGAAGTTTCTAATATATATGTGAAATGAATGTAGCAGATTAACATTCAGACCTGCCAGAGGGCCTATCTAGCCTTCAAACCCTGCCATCCTCATGCTCTTTAAATAAAGGCAAAACTTTTCTGATTTCATCTACAAACATCTATGTGACTTGATGCTAAATTATTTCCAAGGCTTTATCTTGACCCCCCTGTTCTGGCTCTCTTTTCTGTGGCTGGAAGGGCCTTTCTTCAGTCTCCCACACTCATCAGACTTCAGCACCAGGGTCTTTGCACCCATTCTTCTCTTTGCCTTGCTTTCCCACCCGCTGTGTTGGGAATGACTGCATGTAGTTCAAGCAAAGCTTTATGAAGAAAGCTGCTTTTGATTTCCATAGCTCTATTTCACAATTCCTTATGTTTCTTACAGAGATTTTCACAGTTGCAGCTTTGTGCATTTCATCATTTGGTCACCTGTGTCCCAGCTGGAATGAGTTCTTTGGATTTGGGGAGAACCATGGTTTTGTACTTTTCACAAGGGTTCCTTGTCATTTGATGCAGGTAGGTTTCAGAAGGGATGGTTGTGAGGCAGGATGGTAGCAGATTCCACTTTGAGATTGACCATTATTTGGAATGCATAACTTTAGAGTAAACATAGCTACTTAGAATCATCATTTGTTTCTAGGAGATTTCTTTTAAGATTTTTTTAAAGCCAATATGCATTGAAATGAGAGTATAGACTTGTAAAAATGTGCTATTTTTCTTACAATAATCAGCTTAAATTAACCAAGGCTAGACCAAAACTATTTTTTGGACCTATTAGAAAACGTCTTCTAAGAATTTCTCTATCTTTTCTTCTTCACTAGCCTCAAAAATCCTACTTCCTGTGGCCAACTTAGGAGGAAAAAGTGCATTTTTTTGGAAAAGACCTCTGGAGAAGGAAGTTGGGCTACATTTCAGCATTTTAACCTTTCTCCGTATTTTTGAGCTTCTTAGTTCAGTCATTTCTTGCCTACTGAATCAGGTAATGGGCCAGATCGGAAGGTCTTCCCTTCCTGTGTCTGAGGATAAGTCACAAGGAAACTGAACAGCGGGATGTTTTCCTATTTAGCATGACTACTGCATATGCTCTGCCGTTCAATAAAGTCTAGCAGTTTCCATGGAGACTGACACTCTAAATAATGCCCAAATAATGGTACAGTAATTAAGAGCACCATGTTATGTTGGCATAGTCTCTGGTATGGCATCTACTTTTTATATATATATATATAATTGAAACTAGCCATTGTAAAGGAAAATGAAAATATTATTTACAAAACACGAGCAGATGGTGGAGTCTTTAGGGTCACCAGAAATTTCCACAATCACTTAGATCAGATGCCTCCGATGCATTCCTGGGAACTGATCTAATACTTGCTGTCTCAGCCACAGACACCCCCAACCCCTTTCTCTTTGCTACTCCTCTGGGCTCTCTGGACAGGACAGAACCTTTGTAAAACTGCACACACTTATGGTGCCCTCCTCTGCTGTGTGCTCATGGATTTCCCCATTTCTCATTTAAATTCATTCTTAGCTGAGTTCATATTTTGTGGCACAACAATAAAACACATCACTGTTAAAGTTTCCATTTTTCTTATTTCCCATTCTCTAGAAAGCCAGCTTTAAATTGACTTCCCAATTCATAAATCAATCAATCAATTCATTGATTGGGGGGAGGACTCTATAATATTGGAAATCTCATGGAACACTTATCTTGGTTAACTTCACATAGTTATAGGACTTTACAGGACATAGCAAATTTCTTTTATGTCATTTTATTTGCCTGGCCATATTTTATTTTATTTTATTTTGTATTTATTTTTTGTTTTCCTTCAACTTTGAATCCCAACAACACATACTTAGTTTCTGGTTTTGTTAGATTGTGCCATGTTTTATTTTTTTTTTTCAGACACATGCTTTCACATAGATTGTTACATAAATGGGGCCTACTTTCTTTATAATTTGGATTGGTTTAAGGCAAATATATAGAAAACAATGAAAAAATAACATGGTAGCAAATAAGGCAAAAAATCAAAAAGGCAGTAGATTAGCTGGTTACATAAAAAGCACGGAGAGCTATTAAAACAGAGAGGAAAAAGGACCTAATTCTGCCTGAGGAAGTCAAGAAAGTCTTCCTGAGAAAGATGATACCTCTGGGCGGCTCCTGTGCCTCAAAGGAGTAGGGCGCCAGCCCCATATGCCGGAGGTGGTGGGTTCAAACCCAGCCCCGGCCAAAAACTGCAAAAAAAAAAAAGAAAGATGACACCTCCTTAAAGTCATAGAGGGTGACAAGAATTGGACAGAGATGAAGGGTGTGGGCTGTTGAATAAGACAAAGGCAAAAGAGCTTTGAAAGCTATGTTTATAGGTACAGGAAGAGGATGTAAGAGATTGGGGAGTTAGCATGAGCTTTCGTTCATAAGAGAAAAGGAATTTTCCTGGAAGAAGGGCGAGATGGAGAGTTCGAGGGCACTAGTGGAGGTTGGCAACCTTTCGTTTGTTGTAGCAAGACATCTTAAAACCTTACGCTTGGATAATATTCCCCTGCGCACTTAGCTGCCGGGTATGGACCCAATAAAGTACCTTGGATGAGGGGGTAAGTTTAGGATTAGGGTGGGATTCCTTTCTCAGAAAAAGTTTAAATATAATTTGCGTATAAATATTATGTAAGTACACAGAGGGTGCCAAAACTGTATATACATTTGAAGAAAGGAAAAAACTGTAATTCAGTATTTGTAATCCTCAAACCATGTTTGATTTCTGCATTTACAAGAGATGCTCAATATGACTTGTATTCATCTCCTATTATCAGTATACATTATTACAATTTTAATGCATTTTTTCCTTTCCTAAAATTTTCTGGCATCCCCTCTATGTGTGTGTATGTATATGTGCATATATAATAATACATAATTTTTAAATTTTTCGTATGTGTGCACGTACATGTGCAGGGCCATCTGAAAGTGAACCAGGAAAGAAGGGGTTACAGGTGGCAGGGTGGCCCCTGCCCTCTGTATCCACCACATCTGTTGTATATTTGGGTTCTAGACTAGGATTTGAGTCAAGCTTCCAATCAAGTTTGAAAACTTCTGCTTTCAACAAGCAAGTCAGTGTTCTCAAAACTCAAGGAAAATAAACACGGCTCCAAACTCCTTGTGTTGGTTTGAAAGAATTTAGTTCGCCAGAGGCGGGTGAACGGGATTCCCAACATGATTTCTGGATGTTCTCTATAATAAGGAAATAGCTTCCACAGATGACAGAAAATCTGTCCACGGAGACAGACGATTGGGTGACCAAGGTCCTCCCATCACCCCTCATATTCCAGCCTTGGGGTGTACACTGGACCCATCTGACACCAGCTCCCTTTTATCCTGTGACCTGTGAGGTGCTGCAAGAATGCAGACAGGCCATGAACAGAACCTGTGAAATCTAAATTCTGACCCACTTCTTAGGATATAATGTATGGGTACGTTATATTATAATACATATGTCAGGGTACATACTCTATAGTATACTGTAGACATTATCTACCAATGTTTTCAATCTGTTTGATCTCATAGCACATTTGAACCTATAGTTCAATTTCCACAGCACAATTAAATTATGTTGATCAAAAAAGAGTTACAAAAGAATATATTTACTATGCTTTGAACTTCTTTCAAAAATAATTGAATTAATGATCTTTAAAATTTTTCACAGCACACCTAAGTTCCTCTCATGGCACACCAGTGTGTTGCAGTACACGGGTTGAAAATCACTGCTATATAGTATATACTGCTATATATACCATAATTATACCTACAGAGAAAGTATATATAAACACAGTACTATAGTATAAAAACATACTCTTACAGTATAAGAATTATACTACTGTTTTCATTCTAATTTGGGCTTAAATTTCTGAAGACTTTCAGCATGTCTCCTTACAAAGTCTGTTACATGTCTATGATCAGCTTCATTACTGGGGCAACAGAATACATGATCCTGCAGATCTGAAACTATTTTCAATAAAGTGAAACAAAACCAGAAAAGAAAAATCTCTCGAACTTGAAAATCTCATAGGACACCTTTTTTCTGCAGCAAAAGATTTTGCACAGACTGCAACCCCGTCACTCACAAACACAGTAATCACTAGAGATTACCAGTCATTTTCATTATAGGTAATTTCAGGGTACCTTGCTTTGCCTTGTCACTCATGTTTCTGGGATCTTGCCAGATGGTGCCACAAGAACTAAATTGAAAAGACAACCAGAGGCCCAGATCCAGAGGATAAATCTGAGACTTCACTGAATATTCAAGGCCAGACAGTTTCTACCTTAGGAATGACAGGGTGGAGGGAAAGTGAGACTTGGTCCTTCCAGGATAAGCTGCACGTTCCAGAAGATTTGGGCTCTTTCCTTCACTTGGCTTGGGCTTCTAGTCTACTGTGTGGCAGATATTTTACCACATTCATCACCATGGGGGAACAAAGCCTTAGAAAGATCCTGCCCTATTCTCCTCTCTCCCCGACTTCCAATGCCACAATCTATACCCTGTTCTTGCTAAATAGTATTTATCCCCTCAGTTCCATTTTCTCTCTCAAGAACCTTTCCCCCTTCCTTGCCTGTCTCAAATTCATGTTAACTTCAGCACTCCGCTTGGGGTCTTTCTGGGTAATTGTTATCTCAACTGCCTAAGACAGGGATTTTCCTCCAGTCGGCTGCCATCACACTGAACTTGCCCCTCACACTTTGCTTGTGGTTGTCCTGTTTTGTTTACACCCTTGGTGAGTGATTCCTAAGCATTAGACACTACGGCATCCGTGATAAAGCTGAGTTCATGGTTTAGTGAGAAAGGCTGGCAAATCAAGAATATGTTTGCAGAATATCGTAAGGGTAGTACATGGGGATAGTGTGACTGGGAGTTGTTATTTTAGTTGACATGTCCCTGAGCAGGTGACATTTGAGCTGAGCCTGAAAAACAAAAGGGCACAAACCGTGTAATGATCTCTGGGAAGGCATTCAAGGCAGTGAGGGTACAGTGCATGTGCAGCAAGTGCAAAGGGCCTGAGGCAGGTGCCACTTAGGAGACTAGTGTGATGAGTGAGCAGGAAAGTGAAAGGGGATGAGAGCTGAGCTGTAGGTGGCAGTCAGCACCTGTGGCAATCAGATGATTTCAACCTGTATTCTAAAGGGGAGGCCATGGAAGTCTTACAATTGAAAGTGTGATGTGACCTAAGTCACCTCTGACTCCCATCGTAAAATTCCTCATAGGCCAGAACACTGAAGGCACTCTGGAAGAAAACTTAGTCTCTTCGAGGGGGACAAGTCTTCCTTCTCACCATGCCAGGGCTTCAGGGGTGGGGGAGGGTCTGGCAAAAGGAACTGTGGCTTTGCATTTTGCCATCTGGGGAGTTTGGGGCAAGTTAGCCTCTCTATTCCTCGGTCATCACGTCTATAAAAATGAATGAAAATGGAACACATCTTTCTCATGGTGTATGTGTATTATACGATGTAATGCCTATGAAGTATATACCTTTGATTGGGTGCCTTGTTAACCAGTAGGGCATGTAAGATTGTGCTAAAGTCCTGAACTGGTTGCCCTCTAGGCTGAACTCAGCATAAAGTCCTAGCATGTGAAGAACCCAGTCTGACTGTCTGTCTCTGTCTTCCCACCCTTTCTTTGTGGATCACCCCCGCCACTCTACTTTTCTTCCCTCTCTTTCTTTTTTTTCTTTGTTCTTTTCTTTTTTGTTTTGTTTTGTTTTGTTTTACATGGAGTCTCATTCCATTGCCCTACAGAGTGCCATGGCGCCATAGCTCATAGCAACCTTGAACTCTTGAACTTGAGCAATTCTACTGCCTCAGCCTCCCACGTAGCTGAGATGACAGGTGCCCACCACAATGCCTGGCTAGGTTTTCTATTTTTAGTAGAGACGTGGTCTCACTCTTGCTCAGGCTGGTCTCCAACTCCTGAGCTCAAGCAATCCACCTGCCTTGGCCTCCCCGAGTACTAGGATTACAGGTGTGAGCCACCACACCAAGCCCCCTCTCTCTTGAATTACGGTAGAACCAAATGCTCTTTCACTTAATAACAGCATTAGTTAAATATTTGTTTTAGTTTTAGTTTTTAAATTTTATTTTTGTAAGAACAATGAACATGAGATCTATTCTCTTCACAGAGCATTAACTGTGCAACCCTGGTCTATAGCAGTTTCCTTAGGACATTCACAAAGTATAGTAAACTGGATCCAGTTCTGAAAGGCAGAAGTCTGAAATCAAGGCATCAGCAAGGCCAGATTTCCCCTGAAACCTCTAGGGCGATGTCCTCCCTTGCTTCTTTCAACATCTGGTAGTTCCAGGTGATTCACAGCTATGGCTGCATCATTCCAAACTCCGCCTCTGTACTTAAATGCTTTCCTCTGTGTTTGCTTAGATCTAAATTTTCCTCTTCTTATAAAATCATCAGTCACTGGATAGGGGCCCACACTAATTCAATACAACTTCCTCTTCACTTGGTAATGAATGTATCTGCAAAGATGTCATTTCTAAGTACAAGTCATATTCACAGATACCAAAAGTCAGGATGTCAACCTATCTTCTAGAAGGTACGACCCAATTCGTGATGTGGCCCCTGTACAAATCCAAGTAGTAGTAAAAGTTCAGAGCTATGGGGCAGAGGCAAACATACATTCAGTCTCTTTCTACGGTAGCCTTGAATGAGATTTTTCATCTGGTAAATAGGGAAAATAATACCTAGCTAATAGTGTACTTTAGAAATTTTAGTGCGCAATGACGTTCTTAGAGTAATACATGTTAAAAACATAATAAAAATTATAAAAACTGTAAAAGAAACAAAGGTGTATCAATTGGAGTTTGTCTTGGGTTGCCATCACGAGGAAGGACCCTGAAGGCTAATTCCTTAACCATGGTTTGAGTGTTCTTTGAGCCATCCTCCACCCATTGCCTGATCCCTGGGGAATAGAAGTACACATTTTGTTCAGAAATTGATTCCGACCAAAAGAGGAGCATCTCCAAAAACCATCTGCGGTGTCCCTTCCTGGGAGTGAAGAGAGAGAGCCCCTGCTGGCCGTTGTGATGCAAATTGGAAAACAAAGCCAATCTTGCCTAAGCATACATTTCCATTCTTTGTCTTTTTGTGCTTTTTAAATCCTATTTCAATGAGTATGTGTTGCCAAGGTTAGCTAGTGAAAGAAGCTGGGATGCAAAACAAAACACTCTATAGATCTGTGCCATCCAGAAGGCTTGGAGTTAACCTGAATGTTTTATTAAACAAATTAAACTTGGGGAGAAGATATTCCCACAGGGTCTCCACACATGTGTGTGTAGTAAAGAGCAGAGAAAATTGAAGCAGATGTGTCAGTATCTCAAACCAAAGAATGAAATCAAAACTGGGTCTGCTTCAGTTATCTCAACTTTTCAGATTGAAACAGCCTCACGGAAAGTGTTGCTTCTACCCCGAATTGTGTGTGCAACAAGGCCAGGAGTGATAAACAGAAAGTGACAGTGATGCCAGTTCCTAGAAATATCCCTACCACCTCGCTGTAGTCAGTGTTTGGTCTGTGGCCCAGGAGTCTCTGCATCACCAGGGCTGTGTTAGGAAGGCATACGGTTAGGTGCCATCCCAGATCAATGGAATCAGAAAATTCACTCTATAACCTCCCCAGGTGATTCCTAGATACCTTAGAGTTTGAAAAGTCCCATTTGGCAGGAGTCCGCCCTCCCAGTCTGCCTAAGGCTGACTCTCATATACAAGTTCAGCAGCCTGGTTGTTCCTGCCTACAGCCGAGCCACACATAAATCCTTCTGGGGAGAAATCCTCCATCTCAAAACAGGTTTGGTACTCACAGGCTGCAGTCTGAGCCCAAGAAGACACCCTCACAAACCAGTGGTCTATTAGAGGCCTGGAGTGCTCCGTTGTTTCCACCTATCAAGATTTGCAGGTGCAAAATACTAAATCAATCTTGTTTCCAGGCCAATGGCAATGAACAGTCACCCATCTGGTAGCTTCCACCCAGCCAAAGTGATGGCTGAACCTAGGCTTTCCCTTGCCAAAAACATGGCATTCAAGGCTCTCCACGAACATGCCTTTCATTTTGGAGATAAATGGCCCATTTCTCTCACCTTCTACTTTAGTGGGTTTTACAGGAATTCTCACTGCTTGGCCCAGTGAGGAATTATGGGTGCCATCTCTCCTGTGTTGTCACCAACAAAAATTAAGCAATAGAGAGCAGAGAAGGAAGCACATAAATATACATCAAGATTGACATAATAATAACAGCAAGTCCTTAGTAAATGTTGCTAAGTGCCAGTGTTTATTAAGTACTTTAGTTATAGAATCCCCCAGACAAGTGAATAAGTTCTATTGTTATTCTTATTGAAAAGCTAAGTAAACTAAAGAACAGAGAGGTTAATTAGCCTGCCTGAGGTCACACAGTAAATGGCAGAATAGGGCTGCAGACTCTTATAGTCAGGCTCCTCAGTCTCACATAGGAATCCTCCACTCCTATGTCCAGATGTTCCATGCATACAAAGAGAAATAGAATACAACAATAGGTTGTCAATTTGACTTTCTTTATTTTTTGAATCATCTCTCTTTCCTATTCCTTTTTTTACTTCCAACTACAGGTTTTTGTCTCCTTTCCTCCTTTACTCATTTCTACCTTTTCCTACAAAAAAGTTGCAGGAATTCAGCAGCCCCTGCACCAAGTCAGGGTCTCCTCCCTAGGGTCATTTTCCTCCCTCTGACCCCCACCTGGCCTGTGTCCCAGCAGCACCAGACCCCCCTCATTCAAGGAACCCATCATGAATCCTGGGTGCAGGGTTTACCTGAGAAAATCCAAGGTCTGTGTCAAAGGTCTGGAGCTTGGACCAATAGACAGCTTTGTAATTATGCCTGGGGTTGGGGGGGCGGATGTTTTCTTAGTTTAGAAACATATGAGATGGATATATCCTGCCTATTTGCATCTTGCTAATGGCACACAAGCTGTTTCCTTCTTAAGATCTGTTCTAAGACACCTGGTCCTCTGGCCAGCAAGTCCACACTCTCATTCCATAACTACCTAGGGGCTAGGACACATTCACTACCCTCATTTCCATTTCTTTCTGCTTTCTGGGAAAAATAGTACTTTACAGAATGTGGATTAGAGTCTATAAATTGAACATTATCTAATACTGTTTCCAGCAAAAGTCATACTAATGTTTGGTAATTTCCTTGCCAACATCTCAGAGCCTGGAGCATAAAGTAAGAAGCAAGAAAGCGTCTGTAGGCTTTCATGAAAAAGGAATGATGGCACGGACAGAGTGACTGTCACAGAGGACACAGAAATGGAAGGAAGTCAGTAGCCCCAGGCCAACTTGAATACATAATATTTGTACATCCTAATCCCATAGGTTGAATGATGCTGCTGATTTGACTTTATTTTTATGGTTGAGTTACAGAAATTGATATTTGGGCTGTATTTACAGGACATCAGAACAGCCAGTTGAAAAGCAAGTGGTTTCACTCAAACCAATGCCAGTAACACTCTAAGTGGTGATCAAGGGAAACTGGGGGCTTGAGGTTTATTGAGTTTTCTGGTTGACTTGAGGTTACCTGAGAACCTCCCTTGGTTTCATTGCACATGGTTGAAGTTCTTATTTTCAAAAATATATCACTTCACTCTGTTGACTTGGTGAAGCACGCTGAGCATTATGTAATCTCTTCTTGCTCCAGTGAGAATTCTAAAAGGTTCCCAGCTTCATTTCTCTGACCAGTATGATAACCGTACAAAGACTGTGTGTGCAGAAAGCTGGAACACTGGACATTCTCCTGGGATGTTTTCCATTTCTAGATCAGATTTTCTCTTCCTTCTTTTCAAAATGGTGATCTGGACCCATTTTCTTCTTTACCATCTAAAACAGGATGAGTTATAGTTGGATCAATTTAAGTTTTCACTTTGAAATCACAAGAAAATAGATAAGAAACATTTCTAAAACTTTTATCCAAAAAAAAAAAAAAAGAGAGAGAGAGAGAGAGAAGAAAAGAAAAAAAGAAAATCAGACATATTTCTTTGTCAGTAGATAGAACCGTTGCACAAGCCTCTTGCTGACTGCAGTTTTAGGAAGGTAAAATCAGGTTGACTGGAAAAATTCTATAGGCAGCCATGGAAGGTCTAGAAAATATAGAAACTGTTGGTACATTCATTATTCTTCTCCACAGGGAAAATAAGAGTCATCTGTCCAGTCACAGGGCTTTATATTATAAAGGTTTCCATCCATCATCTCTCTGAACTGGAGTTTAGAGAGGCCATGGATATATTGTCAAAAAGCAGAAGTTGTAACAAATGGAAGCCTGCATTCAAATTCGAGGAGGCCAAAGATAAATCAGATTCCTGTCCCAACAACTGATATGTCTTTATTTCTGGATAGAGGCTGGTAACCGGTCGCTAGCAGGTACAGCCACCCATCAGCAATCCAAAGGGGGCATCTTGGTATTGAGCAAATGAGATTCTATGCCCTGGTGTGACATTTCTCAGAGGGAAGAGAAGAAGGAGAATATTCCAGACAGAAAATTCTACCCAGGATGCTTAGTATGGACAGACTCGGTTCTCTGCTTTCCAAAGCCCATGTCTATGTTTTATCGGTGTCACTCAGTGTGGCTACAGCGTACCAGCAGGGAGGCCCTTGCCTGTCATCGGACCTGCTCACACAGTGTTTGCACTCGCTTCTTACTTCATGTAGTGTGTCACTTCTAAGATGACACGGATGGGTGAGCAAGAGCAGCATCTCCTACTGCTAAAAGAAGAGGCTCATGGTGACTCCACATGGGCTGTGGAGTCACAAGGACTGGTCAGCCGGTGCCGCAGTGTTGGCAGTTATGCCTACCTTCTCTGTGTCGCTGTTTTCTCTTCTACAAAATGTGATGATGAAAGCATGTTTGGGCTTGGTGTGGTGATGCACCCCTGTATCCTAGCACTCTGGGAGTCCCAGGCAGGAGGATCCCTCCAGCTCAGGGGTCGAGACCAGACTGAGCAAGAACAAGACCATGTCTCTACTAAAAAGAGAAAAACTAGCCAAGTGTTATTGTGGCAGGTGCCTACAGTCCCAGCTACTTGGGAGGTTAAGGCAAGAGGATCACTTGAGTCTAGGAGTTTAAGGTTGCCGTGAGCTGTGATGCCACAGGGCTCTACCCAGGGTGACAGAGTGAGACTGTGTCTCACAAAAAAGAAAGCATCTTTGGAGGTGTTAATGCGGTGATCTGTTTATAATACTTGGTACCGTACCTGAGCATAGGAAGCACTCCATAGATGGTAACTATTGCTATTATTAAGCTAACTCTCTAACCATTTCACACAGTTCCCTCCCTTTCTATTTCTAACCATCCATGAGGCTTGCTCAAGTTCATTCCACACTTCCTATCTCTGTATATTTTTTTCACAATAGACCATATAACTTTATAACTAACTGATGATCCTAAGGGGAGAGAGAATAACAAAAGAGAAATCCTCGGATCAATGCAACACTAGTAGAGAAAAACTATCCCAAGCTTTTGGGAGTGCCCAAACCTAAAAATATGGCCTTAATGGAACATAGCCAACAAAGGGCAAAATTTACTCACTTAGACACCAGGGAGCTGGAATTTGAGATAGCTCACCATAGTGTATCAAACTGGGATTGGAGGGAAAAATGGAAATAAAAAGTGCCAGAAGCGACCAGGCAGAAGACCAGGCCTACTTAGGAAGAAAATTTGTCCAAAGACCATGTGCCAAGTCTACCTCCCAACCAAATCTAGACTTCCCAGTTGAGCATCGACATTGGTTCCAGGAAACAAAGGCCCGGACAGAGGGTAGTGTAGGACTGACATGTCACAGGCTACTTCTAGAGTAGCAGGGTGTTTGGTGATGATCTTGCTAACATTGTCAGTCTCTGTATGTTTATAAATCCAGATCTTCTACCAAGTTAGAAGTTTCTGGAGTCCGGGGTAAAGCTTTATATGTTTGTGAATCTGTCACAGATCTGGAATGTGGAGTAATGTATGGGTCATATTAGGGTTTTGGTAAAATAGTCATTGACTGATTACTGTTTTGGCCCTCTCTGCCAATGAGATGGGTGGTTATAGTGGTGGGAGAAGTGAATTTTATGGTGATTTGAAGTGATTCCTCTCAGGGAATAGCACCTGTTTGGAAGTACTTAGAAAAGAGACTGTGACTATCTCATAGCGACACAGCAAGTCTGATATTCCAGGACAGCCTTGATATTAAGAATTGTGTGTGTTGCTGCCACCAAAAACAATGGAAATTTCCCCAAAAGTAAAATATTTCTTTAGCCAAATGCTATCATCTAGAGATAGATGGCTACTATTATTGTCTGAAGTGATAGGAAAATCTACCATCTGACTGTGCTTCGATGTTTTCTTTGCAAAAATATAGTCTCCTTACACAACATAACAGTCTTGAAAATCTCCTCCCCAAAGGCCTGAGGAATTACAATGAAGATCAATGTCAGAGTTTAGACCTCTCTAGTACATAGTGGTAAAACAGGCGATTCTAAATCTCACATTGATTTCATGTTGAAATGACAACCTGTGAAAGGGAGTTATACTATGCAAAAAGCTGCCAGCTGGTACTGGTGTGGTCATTCATCTCAATTCATTGCTTTATGTAGATAACTAACTGTCAATAATGAAAATTATAATGGTTGACTGGTGAAGGCAATGGAGGTGAATGTGATAATAGTATCTTCTTATGTATTCAGCACTGTGCTAAATACTCTACATACACCATCACACTGGATCCACCCAATATCACTAATAGCACTGCCACTGTAAAGACTTCTTCTCACAAGATCACAGCCTCTCTTATCAGCGATGTAGGAAATACTATCTCATCTTTTTGGGAAAGTAAAGATTGGACAATCTTCAAATGCCTCCCCTCACAACTATTGTTTTTTCTCTGAATTTAAAAAGTGGTTTGCTTTATTTCAGATTTCCCAAGCTCAAACTCACCCTGTGATTCTTTTTTTTTTTAATTTTTATTAAATCATAATTGTGTACATTGGTGCAATCATGGGGCACAATGTGCTGACTTCATATACAATCTGAAATATTTTCATTGAACTATTTAACATAGCCTTCATGGCCTTTTAATCACTA
>CAUYRH010120799.1:0-13950 GCA_963574655.1 Perodicticus potto | reverse complement strand
TTTTTTTTTTTTGAGACAGAGCCTCAAGCTGTCACCCTGGGTAGAGTGCTGTGGCATCACAGCTCACAGCAACCTCCAATTCCTGGGCTTGAGCGAGTCTCCTGCCTCCTCCTCCCAAGTAGCTGGGACTACAGGCGCCCGCCACAACGCCCGGCCATTTTTGGGTTGCAGCCAGGCTGGATTCGAACCTGCCAGCTCAGGTGTACGTGGCTGGCACCTTGGCCCGTTGAGCCACAGGCGCTGAGCCCACATTTATAATTCTTAAGTATCCTTCTTTTTACTTGGAGAAGCAGCACCTCCTTTTTATCCCTAGGGCATTCTAGTTAAAACCTTAAAAACCTTCAGAAAAAAAGTGCTTCACTTTGTGGTTTTTTGAAATGGTGGTCCTTCCCTGTGGCCAAGCAGATTTTACCCATAAGAAAACAACACTAACAGCGATAAATTCCTGAGCCTGTGCCCTGACTACCCTAAAAGTGAATAAAAACAGAACTTTCTTTCAAGATATCAAAAAGAAAAATATTCTTTGTGTTCTTTTTCTTACCTGTGCTTATCACAAAGAAGCCTAAAGAAATGGCAAACTGAAATCACACTGCTGCTTAAACCAACAGTCTTCAAATGCGTTTGGTCATGAATCTCACTGCCAGTAAGCCATTGTGTTTGTAAACGAGTTCTACTCTGTGCTATAGACCTTAGAAAACATGCTCTAAAAATAAGCATTTACAAAAGATAAGGTGAACCTATGTCCAGTTGAATTTGTTCTTCCCTCATGTCAAAGGACTGTGTTAGAGAGCACAGGCCTCCAGGGCACCCCCATGTCTCAGATTCTCCAGTGGAGGGCGCAGTCTAGTGAGTGGGCATCCTGCCAGCCCCCACACACCGAGGACATAGAAAGTACAGCTGGGCGTGTAGCTGGCGCCCAACAAGCAAAATGTGGCCCCTGACACGGTGTTGCTCATGAGGCCTGCGAGCAACACCACACCACCTCCTGTGGCAAAAAGGAATGGCCCAGCCTTGGCTCAAAGCGCAAACAGAGGGTGCCCCTCAGTCAGTAACAGCCTGGCCCTTTGGTGCCCTGGTCAGTTCTGGCTCTTGGCCTGCGTTAGGTGGGCTGTCCCTGGTGCAGTTCTCTGAGTGTCGTGTGTCGACACCGTACCAGGGAGCCACACAGAGCCGCACTCTCCTCCTGCAGCTTTCCCTGTAGGAAAGGGGCCAAGTGGGAACATCTGGTCAGGACAGGGGACTTTTTAGTTTTGCAGGAGTGGCCTTTGTGATGAGCTTTAAAGGATGCACAGGAGTTCTCTATTTTAATAAATAGGCAGGAAGAGATCAGTCGAGGGAGGAGGCAGCTGCGGGAACGAGAGAGAAAGTAGGCGCAGCAGAGGGTGCCCCGAGAGGAGCCGTGGACTCGCGGCCAGAGAAGGTCTCTCTGCCCTTCTCGCTCTAGCTTCCTCCCTGCCGTATTCTGGCAGGTGCCAGAGTGGCTGTACAATATGGAAGTCATGTCATGACAGCTCATACCCCTACCCCACTCAAAATGCTCTGATGGCACCCACCTCAGTAGAAGGCAAACCAGGTCCTTCCAGTGGCTAAAATTCTCTCTTATTCCCAGCCACATTGTCCATGTTCCTCCTCTGCAGTCAGACCCAGCCTTCCTGCTGGGTGTGAGGTATTCTGGGATTCTCATGCCTCAGGGCCTTGGCACCTGCTATTCCCCAGCACTCTCCACCTCCCCCAGCACCCTCCACCTCCTTCTCAGGCACTCACATGCCACCTTTTCAAGGAGCCCTTCTCAGCCAGGCCTGCTTCTCACATCCCCTCCCAGCTTTTCCTGTCCCCACACACTGCCTTATTCCCACACACATCACTGTGTGAACACACCATATGCTGTTCCCATTTCTCTTGTTTATTATCTTTCCTCCCTACCTAGAAAGTCAGCTCCAAGAGCGCAGGGAGTTTTGTCTGTCTTGTTCATCTTTGACTCCCTAATGCCCAGGACAGTGTTTGGGCAAATGAATGAATGGACGGATGGATGAGTGAGTGAATGAGTGCTAACCAGAAGGCTCGTCTTCAGTCTCAGGAGCGAAGAAGTCACTGAAGATTTGTCTGTGTGTTTGTTTCTTTAATATAGTTACCGTTTATTTATTTAAAATAGAGGAAATAAGAAAATATAATCATATGTTTTTATTTGCATAGAGAAATCCCAAAATAATAAAAAAAAATTTTTTTTAATGTGCTTACCCTTAGCAGACAGAGTGAGAATGGAGCAGACAGGTATAGGATGAGATTTCTCAGTTGGATCCCATTGAATTTTGTCTTATTTTGATCATGTAAACTTATTAGCAAGTTTTAAAAACATTTGTTTAAATAAGAATGATGATTTACCAGGCCTGGTGGCACACACACCTGGAACCCCAGCAGGCTGAGGTCTGTAATTCAAGAGGCTGAAGTGGAAGGATCTCCTGAGCCCAGGAATTCGAGGCAAGCCAACATAGCAAGACCCTGTCTCTACTACCAAATAAATACATGAGACTAATGAGGTGTGAGGGGTGGAATTCCCAATGGAGAAGGGTAGATCCAGGCAAACTATCCAAAAATCATAATCTTCCCACTGGTTAGTTTTACACTTCATTTGCCTATTCTTTTCCATAGTATCTACAATCATACTTGACATATAGAGACTAGTAACTAAATATGTCTGATCTAATGAACCAATGAATGAATATGTGAATGGCAGGACATGACATAATATCTGTCCTCAAATTTATGAAGGACTCTGTGTCAAAAAAAAGAAATCAGGTCCAGTGTGGTGGCTCACCCCTATCATCTTAGTACTCTAGGAGTCCAAGGCAAGTGGATTGCTTGAGCTCAGAATTTCCAGACTAGCCTGAACAAAAGTGAGACCCTATCTCTACTAAAAATAGAAAAACTAGCTGGGGGTTGTGGCAGGAGCCTGTAGTTCCAGCTACTTGGGAGGCTAAGGCCCAAGAGGATGGCTGGAGCTCAGGAGTTTGAGGTTGCTGTGAGCTATGATAACTCCACGGCACTCAAATCCAGGATGACAGAATGAGACTCTGTCTCCAAAAAAAGGGGGGGAGGAAGGAAGAGAAGGAAAGAAACAAAGAAAGAGAGAGAGAGAAAGAAAGGCCCCATATACCGAGGGTGGTGGGTTCAAACCTGGCCCCAGTCGAACTGCAACAAAAAAGTAGCCAGGCATTGTGGCAGGCACCTGTAGTCCCAACTACTCAGGAGGCTGAGGCAAGAGAATCACCTAAGTCCACGAGTTGGAGGTTGCTATGAGCTGTGTGATGCCACGGCAGTCTATGGAGGGGGACAAAGTGAGAGTCTATCAAGAAAGAAAGAAAGAAGGAAGGAAAGAAGGGAGGGAGGGGAAAGAAAGGAAAGAAATCAGCCTTGTTCTTCGTTTTTTTTTTTTTTTGAGACAGAGCGTCAAGCTGTCACCCTGGGTAGAGTGCTGTGGCATCACAGGTCACAGCAACCTCCAATCCCTGGGCTCAAGCAAGTCTCCTGCCTCCGCCTCCCAAGTAGCTGGGACTACAGGTGCCCACCACAACGCCCGGCCATATTCTGGTTGCAGCCATCATTGTTGTTTGGCGGGCCTGGGCTGAATTCGAACCCGCCAGCTCAGGTGTATGTGGCTGGCACCTTAGCCTGTTGAGCCACAGGCGCCGAGCCCAGCCTTGTTTTTGGTTGTACATGTGATCAAAAAACCAATGAATGACACAGGGGGAAAAAAATCAGTTTGTTCTTTCAACAAACATTTTGGAGAAACGATTCTGTAGTTGGCATTGAGAATACTGAGTGGTGTGAGATATGGGTTAAGCTTTAAAGAAGGTGACTATTTAGAATCAGGTGTCAGGCACTCAGGCAATCATCATACACTGAAATGAGCAGAATGCCACAAAAAGAGGGAGTTTGGGGCATGTGGAGCAAACTTTGGAGGAGGGCATCTGAGTAGATTTGGGGCGACAAAGATTCCTTGCTTGCCCAAACTTTAGTCAGGCTTCTAACTCTTCTCCTAAGCCCACCTGTGCACCTCCTTTTCGAGTCCAGCTTTAGGAAAAGAGCCCCCCTAAGTCAGCCTAACAAGAACTCTGCACCCTTGAGATCTGATCCTCAGTATCTGGTCTGGTTCCTCATCCTCCACCATCCCCCAGGCGGTCACCCTGGCCTATCTTCAGCGAGAACCTATTAGGTATCTTAGCCAGAGTCCACCTTCCCCCCGATGTTTTCTCTTAGTAATTTCCCCCCACTGACCCCCACCCTGCTCCTTGGATATAAATCCCCGCTTGCCGCCTGCTTTCAGAGTTAGGTCCCCAATCTCTCCCCCACTGCAAGACCCTGTTGTGGTGTCCCTATACCTGTTGTGATGGACCTGAAAAAACTCTGCCTTACTTGCTTAACAGGCATCACTGAATAGCTTTTTCTTTAATAGGATGGTCCTGGTTGGCCTCCTGGAAAACAACATACCTGAGCTTAATCTTCAAAAAAAAAGGGGCGGGGGAGGAAAAGAAGAGGTGTTGGAAAAGAAGGGGGGAGGGAGGAGGACGAGAGCAGAGACTCCAGGACAGGATGGGACAAGAGAGGAGAGGGGGGGAGGGGAAAGGTGAGAGCAGCACTGGCAGGAAATGTGACAACCTTGAACTTGGTGGGAAGAAGGTGTTCCTAGCAGGCTGTCTGAACTAGAGAGGGACTGCTTATCACTGAAGTTGTTGTGGAAGGAGAGGAATGTGATCCAGCTAGTCCGTGCGTCCGTGTTTCAGGGAGCTTTATGGGTGGGGGTTGCACACTATGTTGGAGCACTAAAAAATCTGCCCCAGTGAGTTTACTTAGAAAGGTACCGCCATTGCTGGGGGCCACCTGAGATGGTGCAGAGTGAAAGGTACAGAGAACTGACACAACTTTCCATTGACCCACAGGGCACATAGGAAGGAGGAGGAATTCCAAGATGCCCTGGACCATCCAGAGAGATGGGGAAATAAGCTACAGTGTCAGAGAGCACTGGGGCTAGGCAGACACAGTTCCATGGAAGAAGCAGGGACTCTGCAAGCAAAAGCCAGGATGAGTTCTGGCTCTTTTAAACAGAGTGCCACTCTGAACCTCAGATCATTATCTGTGAAATAGGAAATAGAAAGGCAGCTGACACACTCAGCCACCTGCTGTGTTTCGGGCTCTTTGCCGCCCTCTGTTCAGTCCTCACCACCACTCTGGATTTGACATTAACCCATTTTACAAGTCGAGGACAAGAACAGTTTATAACACCTTTTAGACTGGAAGTAACAAAAGTGAGTAAGAGAGCAAACCCTTGTGGTTTTGGTTTGGTTTTGTTTTGTTTTTCAATTTTTTATGTTGTAATTTAGGTTTAGAAGAACAATGCTCCACATTATATAGGGAAGGGCTACAAATATTAAGTAGCAACAAAACTATTCAACTATCTTAATGAAAAACTGAAATAAAATGTAAGTTTAAGTTACAGTTTAGATAAATGCATTGACACCATTAGCTCCCTGGAGCGTGTGGTCATTTTCCTTCAGAAGACATCTTTTGCAGCTTGACTCATTCTTTGCTCCATGCACATCTAAGTCAAAAGCCAGTTTCCCTCTTTGGTCAGTTCACTTTGTGGAAAGTTTCACAGGTGGCACATTCTTGGTGCAGTTGTCAACTCCTTGGGGTTTATAATGGACGTGCTGAGATCATCCTGACTGTGCTTTCGGAATGCTGTAATGGCAATGATTGAATTCATCATAAACCTTAATTTTCCCCCACCAAAAATAGAAACTTCTTAATGAAAATATGCTGTAACTGCTTAGAGCCCCAGGAGTTACAGAGATTCATTTATGATTTTTATGGTATGGAAATGGAAGAAACACAAAACATCGAAAGTTTGGAGTTGACGGGAGTGTGTCATTTCTTTCTTAACTTCTGGTTTCAGTTTTACTGTGTTGAGTGTGGTTTTTTAGGGTGCTTTTCAAGAGTTTTAATGGGACACTGCTGCGGGCACTGCTTTTTTTCAAATCACTTACATCTGACTAGCAAACAAAAAGCCAAGAATGTACTTGTCTCCCAAACCAAAAGGAATATACAAGGTTGAGCAATTAAGTTCTTGAACTCATCCTAGAGGCACCACGTACCTCACTGCTGAAGATCACCATGGTGACTTTTGAAGTCCTCCCCTGGAGAAGCGAGGCAGTGAGCACCAGCATCGGGAACACCCTTCAAAACACTTTTTCTAGGATGATTTTGAGAACTGAATTTCGACCTCCATGACAACAGCTCTGATGGACATTCTAAAAAAGGAGTTCTGGGTGGTGCCTGTGGCTCAACAGAGTAGGGCACCAGCCCCATAGGCCGGAGGTGGCAGGTTCATATCCAGCCCAGGCCAAAAAACTGCAAAAAAAAGGAGTTCCAAAATTGCCTTGAAGGGTAGACTTGGTGCTGGCATTGGTGCAAAGCTTCCCAAGAGGAATATTTCAAAGGTGATTACAAGTGATCTTCAGCAGTGAGGTATGTAGCACTGGGATGAGTTCAAGAACTTAATTGTCCAACCTTGTACAACTAAGAAAGTCAACTTTTTTTTTTTTGGAAAGTCAACTTTTTAAAGGTTTGCTTTGATTTTATTCAGATTTAGTCAGATTTTATTCTCAGTGGGGGAAGTCACTATTTACAAAGGAAATTCTTTTGTATAGAACCTTTTCTATTCTTTTGTATAGAAAACCAAGTTCATGTATAATGGACATGCAGTCAGGGAATAGACACTTTTAAGAATTACCAGCTCAGCAGATGAGGGGAAATTGAGATGAACATAAAGCAATCTTAACCTCTGGCAAAGCAATCTTTACGAGGATGGGTGTCCTGGGAAACCTGGTGCTCTGCCCCAGGGGTAGCTGGAGTGTCTGGGCCCAACTGAGCATCCATGTTAAGGACCCCTACTACTCAGCATGACACATTTTGAAAACTAGAGTCTGCTCCACACCTCTTGCTTTGTAACCGAGGATACCTGAGCTGCCAGATCCTAAGTACCCTCCCTTCAGGCCCAGGCCTCTGGTGCATTTGGCAATCCAGTGATTTTTTTTGCCAGGAAGCCACCATCCCAGACTCCCTAAAAAATGGTAACCACTGTTTTGACCTGCTCCCATTCCTCATCTAAAAATGGAAGTGCTCAGGTTCACTAAATTCGATTCAGATGGAGCTGATCAATTTAGAGACAGGTACAGAATCACAGGTTTTATTGGGCTTTGAGGGCAGCCTGGTAAAAAATAATCTGTCATTTCTATGTGAAAAGACAGTTGAACATTCTTCAAATACCTTCACTGTTCTTTTTTTTTTTTTTTTCATCTATATGAAATCAAAATTGCAAATTTGGCTAAGCCCACACTGTTGTCTCAGATGAACAGAGTTGCCCACAAACCTGAACTGGTGTTTTGTGTCATGATTTAAAAAAAGAAAAAAATTAGCTTCTGTTGCCTCCTCTGATCACCTTTGATGCAATTTCCCTAGGTGGACTCCAGGAGAAAGCAAAAAGGAGGCAACAATATAGAAAGGAGGAAGCTTTAGAGAACTTCCCAGCTCTGTCTGCAGGATTGAAATGCAGTGCTGGGTCCCCTGCCTGGGTCTCCACCACCTTCACAATCTCCATGTGCCCCAGGACATGCTGCAGACTCCCTGCACAGAAAATACAGTGCCCACAAGTACAGACTCCATCCCAGAGCACCATGTAATACGACCACTCCCCCTTGCCGTTAGATGCATACTGTCCTGTTCACAGTGTTCTAAGCTCTTTTAGGATAGATACATTGATGTATTGGGGGGTTGGGAGTTAAGGGGAGTTTGGCAAAACACACACTATAACTGGTTTCTTACGTAACTCTACAGTGGGCAGCCAGGCACGGTGCGTTCGTTGAAATTAAGCAACACTAACTCACCCATGAAGACATTGCTTTTCCTTTTTTAGAAAGATAAATGTTCAGCTTTGCTTTTTCCTTTTACATATATTCTTCTCAATTATTGGGAGGCTGGGATGATTCGTTGAAGTTAATTTGTAAATGTCAGTAGTAGGGTTCCATTTAACTTTTGGGAGCTTAAAAGCTGTCCCTGAGTACCCCTGGAGAATACGCAAATCACTTAAATAATTTGAATGCTTTTAGGTAATAATGAAATCGGAGAGACTGGGAAGAACCCAGGACACAGCTGCCGTAGGGATCTGAATTGGCTTAGAATTTTCAAGAGTTGCAAGTTTGAAAGCACTGGAGTTAGTCTTGTGTCTCAGCCTCCGTCTTCAGACCAAGCATCTTATCTGCATCTTACCATTCAATCAGAGTATGCATTCTGTCCATCTCTTCTTCCTTTCCTAATTTTTTTAAGCATTTGGTCTAAGAGTCAACAAGCAGGACACTTAATGTTTCTTTTCTGAATTTCTAAGGCTAGATTCTCTAAAGTGCTTTTGTATCTCTACCTGAATCCAGTAGCCCTTAGAAAATGATCAAAGAGTTGCATATTCCTAGTTCTCAAATTACAGTAGCAAAGTTTTAAAATGAAACTTTTAGGATTCTCATCCTCCTGCTGTGGAATACAATTGGGAACTGGGACATGCTTCCAATAAAATTCAATTGGGAAAGAAACAAAAAAACACATTTCAAAAAGAATCTCAGTTTCTCTCGTTAAAAAAAGTTTACCAACCAAGGCAGATTTCAAAATGTTTTCTCTCATGCCCCAATATTGAAACTCTGATTGAGATTTGCAGGAAATTACAAGGATCAAGAAATGCAGGTGTCCAGTTCTCTCAAAGTCTTAAAACTTCTCTAGAGGTTAGTTGCTGTTTACGGTCATAAACCTTCCTGCTTTTCCTTCTGTAACATTTTCCATCTTAAGAAGGGTTGTCCCATTCAGCCAAGGAGCATGTTGTCTGAGCGCGGCTGAATGGAATTACTACCAGTGGAAACTATGCTGCCAGAGGGGTTGATAAAGCGACTGGGAAGCAAACCTCAGCTGTTTTTTCCATTCTCCCCCAGCAAAGTTAATTAGCATAGGGAAAATGACTAAGGTGTTGACGTCACCTCTTTCCAGTAGAAACTTACACTTTGTCCCTGTCTGCCTGCAAGCATGCCGGACTTGACTCAGGAATTTGCTGTCCAAACAGGATGCTCTGAAGCTGGGCTTTTTTTTTTCCCAGGGGGCTGGCTCTTGGTGCTTTATAAGTGCTGGCTCCAGAAAGAACCTACAGCCTCTTGGAAAGGAATCATCACACTTGGGACTTGACTGCCTGGGTCTCTAGTGCCTTCACTGTAAGAAAGCAAGATGCATTTTAGAAACTTTAACTACAGTTTTAGCTCCCTGATTGCCTGTGTGACAAACAGTGATATCTTCAGCGAAAGTGAAACCAGGGTAAGGCTTCTACTGTGACATAATTTTTTTGAGAGTTTTCAAAGCATTCTGCTAATGAGGACTGTTAAGTGAAATGCTTGGGGCCCTGTGGCTCTCTAGTGGGTTTGGGGGTTTTGAAATAAATCCAAACTATTTTGAGCCTTGAGAAGGAAAAGCTGTTGCCTGAGGAATTAACTGTGAAGAAATTTTTAAAGATCTCAACATTTGAAAACATGCTGGACGAAGTAGCTTAGGAAGACAACGTTTTGGCCTTGTGTGTTTTTTATTCTGCGCCTGTTGTAAGTAAACTTTTCAGAGGGAGGCATCTTCCGACCAGGAAGGAAATACTTTGCTTTTACAGGTTGACTTGAGAATAATTTGATTTCATCTTAGGAAAGAAAGATTGTAGAAATACTTATATGTCTGTAGGACCCACGAGGGCCAGTCTTAAGTTTCCAGATTTCCCCAGCCAGGGAAAATGCAGCCAAAGCAAAGGTTAAATTAGGTGTGGAATAAGTGTGCCTCTTGGGAGGCAGCTCTCACTGAGAGTGATTGATAAAATTAGCGAATCACTATACTTTTCTCCTTTATTTGATTAAAATGTAAGATTTTTCACCTGTAGCTACCCAGCTATCTAATTGATCTTTAATAATACCGTATATCAATGAATTCTGTATGTTCTATTTGAGTGGTGGTGTTTGCGTTATCTGTTTACTACCCCAAACCATATCGAGACATGAAGGTTTTTTTCCTTTTTTAAAAACAAATTTAACTCCATATTGCGTGTGACCCTTTTAGGCTGGGACCATAGTTCTGGAACTAGTTTGGGGAGCACATCCTCTGTGCTTAAAGTACTCCGATGTCATTGTATTTAATACTAGCCTTCTATGAGTGAAATCATTATTTGTGTAATTATGCAGACATATTATCTAACAACTGTAATAACTAGATATTGGTTATTCGAGCAAATAAGATCATTTTATAAGAGAAGAGCATAATAGTAATCTAGATGTAAAAGACAATGTGAGTTGTCTTTTGTGCTAGTTCTGAGCTCTGACCTGTATTCTAAAAATATTCATCCGAGTCATCTCTCCCGAATTCTGAATCATAACTCAAAACTACACAGTTGGTCACAATGCCGATTGATGAGCTCATGTGAAATTCCAAATTCACAAAGACACGCTTACACCAGAAACTTGCCCATGCTCTGGAGAGGCAGCTGGATAAAGATAAAGCAGGAGGCGGCCAGGCCAGGTCTGCCGCCAGGCGTCTGTGCTCCTTCACACCAGCCTCTGCAGAGCCCCTCCTGGGAAAGTCACAGAAATTTTCATAAACTGAAGAAAAGCCAGGGAGTGCAAGGAGAGCAGGCTTGTGGGTTGTTCCAGCTACCCCTTAATGACCGGCAAGGAGGGACAGGCTACTGTGTGTCCCGTCCACAGCCCTGGGAGGGGCAGGCATCATTGCCCTGCCTTGCTGAGCTTTCTAGCAGTGCACATTCCAGAAGAAAGTCTCCTCTCTTATCCTAAATCCTCACTCCCACTGCAGATGCAGTGCTTTTTCCATGGGTTTTCCAAGTTTCTCGGTGGATAGTGCCTGCTCTTCCGTGCAGAGGGCCAGCTGCTCTGGGCACAGGCACTGGGTCACCCCCTTCTCGCCCGCCCTTTTGCTTTTCACATCGGCTCCTGCACCTGCCCTAAGACTAGTAAAAACACTCAGAATAAAAGCCCACGCAATCTTCCTTGGTGCTTTGCCCAGCTGATGCCCTCTCTGGAAGGAATCCTGAGAATTGCTGTGACCTCCTGCTCCCCTACTCACCCCGGGAACCAGCCCAGGGGCTGCTCAGAGCCTCTCCCAGGAAGCTGATGAGCTTTTTTTTTCTAGAACCTGAACTTGTAATCCCCCAACTTGGGCTTTTCATTCTAAGAACTTTCCTCCTTGTCACTAGCCCTTGTAACACCAGAATGAGCTATGCATGTATATTAAAGCCAGCATGCAGAAAAGGGGCCATTTGTAATACATTAATTTTTAAGCCAGTATTATTTTAGAGAGTTAAAAAATAACAGACTGAAATTAAAAAAAAAAACCATACTGGGAAGTTTTTAAAAACTACTTCTTTTTAGAAATGCAAGACTTTTAATTTAATTAATTCCATTATTTTCAATTTCATAAAAATATTTTTCAAATTAACTGCAGAGCTTTTAAGCTCTAAAGAAATATTTGGTGTACACACAATCATCCTAAACTGTGTGGCAGGACTGGGGTTGGCTCAACCAGGAAAGGTCACAGGACATAAGAATTGTACTTCCCTGGAAAATGCTCTTCTACTTTAAATAGAATGTTTCTGTTGCCCTAAGAGGTGTTTAAGTACTGGTGATTGTTCTGCTGATTAAATGAATTTAGTAACTCATCCCTTCTTACCTTTTTGTAAAATCGCCTGTGTTAGGACTAAAAAGGACCTTGTCCCCTAAAAGGAGAAAAGCTTTTCTCTAAGAAAAAAGTTAGGAATCCTTGAAATGAAGGACAACTCACTTCCTCAGTAAGAGATGCCCTCTAGCTAAGGGTCACATGCAGGTAAATTTTAACCTCTTTTATTTTTATTGTTTTCAGGCCAAATTTGAGGCCCTCTTTAGGACATACGACAAGGATATCACCTTTCAGTATTTTAAGAGCTTCAAACGAGTCAGAATAAACTTCAGCAACCCCTTATCTGCCGCAGACGCCAGACTCCAGCTGCACAAGACTGAGTTTCTGGGAAAGGAAATGAAGTTATATTTTGCTCAGGTGGGTCAGGTTCGTTGCTAAGCACGCTCCTCCCTTCTCCCTCCCACCCTGTTTGAAAGTAGCTTCTACATAATGCTGTACATTGATTGGAAACCCCAAGAATTCATCTGGAAAAAAGACAAAATTCATATTCTTGAATTTTCCATGTCTCAAGTGGTTAAGACACCAGAGTGTGTTTGAAAGCAGCCTCAGAAACAGCCCCTGAGCCTCTGGCGTTGATAATGATGGGACCAGAAGCACCTTCTCTGCTCATTCAGGGAGCTGGTAGGGCACAGCAGTGGGGTCTCCTCACACCCTAAGATTCGTGCAGCAGGTTTCCATGAATTTGCTCTAGTTTGGGGGCTAAAACCCATTCCAGACAGAGGAGACCAGAGGGGTTCCTTGCTCATGTAGGTTCCCAGAGCATTCAGCAGAGCATCAGGGTCTGCAAATGCCTGTGCTGCTCAGCACGGGACTGAAAGGAGCATGAGTTCACGTGCTAAAAGCAGATGCTAGGAAATGCTCCTGTTAGCAGAAGTCCTGGCCCCATGGTAGGAAGAGAGGGCTGTGAGTGGCTGTGCTTTCTCTCCTGCCCGCCCCCTTTCTCCCTCTCCTCTGGGGACCTCAGGACAGGTGTCTCACCTTCCAGGTGGCTCCCAAAGTTCCATCTGTCATCCTAACAGAGGTTGACAGATTGTCAGGGGAGGAAAAAGGAACTCAAAGCCGAGTGGGGGAACTCATGCCTGTAATCCTAATACTCTGGGAGGCCGAGGCAGGGAGATCACTTGAGCTCACAGGTTCGAGATCAGCCTGAGCAAAAGTGAAACCCTGTCTCTACTAAAAATGAAAAACTGAGGCAAGAGGATCACCTGAGCCTAAGAGTTTGAGGTTATGTGAGCTATGGTTTCATAGCACTCTACCAAGGGCAACAAAGTGAGACTCTGTCTCAAAAAAAAGGAGCTCACGGTCTGAGTCCCTTCCACTTGCCAGGGCAGGAGGGCCCCTGAGCTTCCTCAGGGAGTATGCTTGTTTCTGCACTGGAGGAGGTTTTATCGAAATAATTACTTAGGACTTCCAGGACCTTTTCTGGTCATTAAAATAATGGATATTCAATGTGAAAATCATGGGGGGCAGAGTGGAATATCAAAGCACAAAGAAAACCTACACCGGTGAGCTTCTGATGCCAAAGCTTTGTGGACAGCCCTTGTGGACATCACCGATAAAATGTTTAAGCTCAGGGGCGGTGCCTGTGGCTCAAAGGAGTAAGGCGTCAGCCCTATATGCCAGAGGTGGCGGGTTTAAACCCAGCCCCGGCAAAAACTGTTCCTTACTATCATTTCTTTCAGTATCTTGGAAGGTAGATTTTCTTTTCATCCTCACATTTGGTGTCTCATAGGGAGCCCGTGAGGTGGGAAGTACGGGTAAGCTGCTGGGTGTGGAGGCCTGGGAGCCGCCCCTTCTCAGGGTGTGGCCTTCGGACCTTCCACAGTGACCTATGTGGTATGATGAGCTGGGGGCAACTGATTCTAAGATCCCTTAGGACCTCAATAACAGCCACTCTATTTTTTCCTATTTATATTAAAATCACCTCCGTTGATTTTCTGGCAGTCTGGGTGGAGCTTAATTCCTAGCAGTCATTGTGCCTGTGACTCCCCCAGCCCTGGGAGGGATGGCATGGTGTCTGCACTGTAACCAGAGTTCAGACGTCTCTCGGCCTTCCCCTCCAGACAATGCCGCTAGTCATCTTGAACACACCTGTTCTGATGCCTGCCCATCCCTCCCTGTCCCCATCAGCTGCTGTTCAGTGCTATT
>CAUYRH010120798.1:0-39034 GCA_963574655.1 Perodicticus potto | reverse complement strand
CAATCCACTTGCTCAGCCTCCCAGCATACTAGGATTACAGGTGGGAGCCACTGCGCCAAGCTAGAAACAGGTTTTTTACCCAGCTCAAATCTCAGAGCTTTCAGAGTCATTGTAACTACCTTCTCCACATGACCCTGTCTTCTTCATGCAGTAGTCTCCTTCAGCCATGGTATTATTCCTGCAGTTTCAGTTACCTGAGACCAGGTCTGAAAATATTACATGGACAATTCCAGAAATGAACTTGTGAGTTCTAAATTGTGTACTGTTCTGAGCAGCATGATGATATCCATCTCAGCAGCCGTCCTACTCTGTCTGGCCCAGGATATAAACCCTCCCTTTAGCAGATCCACGCTGTCTATGCTATGCTATGCCAGCCAGTCACTCAGGGGCCACCCGAGTTATCAGAGTGACTATGGCAGTTATTACGGTGCTTGCGTTCAGGTAACCCTATTGTGCTTTATGATGGCCCCAAAGCACAAAATGCTGACCTGAGGTTATAACTGATGTATCTTTTATTTTTAATCTCTTATACTGCCTAATTTATAAATTAAATTGTAACATTTAAGTATGTTTGTAGAGAAAAAATTCCACATGTAGGACTGGGTACTACCTGCAGCCTCAAGCACCTATACTGGGGGCCTCCAAAGTCTGGGGTCCACTCCACATTTAGGCTTGTCTTGGTGACCTGAGGTGGTGCCCAGAGTCCTGCCTCCACCCAGACAAAGCTTCCAATGTCCTAAACTCCAGCTCTGACCCTAACTCCTGCACTGCAGTCAGGACACCCCTCTGGGTGGCCTAACTGCTCAGGAACGAACTGAATTCATGCCCCATGTGGCCCAGAGGCATGGGCTGTTTTGTAGGTTTCATTATCACGCATCTTACCAACTAAAGTGGCTGAGCTGCAAGAAGTACAGGCGGTCACTGACTCAGTGGGCAATGCTGGAAACAGTGCTATTGTTTACACATCTGCATCACCTGTTATTCATAAGACAGCACGACCAAAGCAGTTTTTTAGTATTTCAACATACTCAACAAGTATAACAAAATCATTAATGAAAACCATCTTACTTTGAGCATTTGTGTTATTTCTAAAATGGTCTTTTTTCCTTTTTTTGGATGCATATTCTCGCTCCTCATCATTGAATATTCCTTCATCTTCACTATTTAAGATACTGAAATAAAAATATATCCTGTTAAAATATTTTTTTCAGGGAGATCTTCATATTATTTTGTAAAAAAATGCAATAAATACTTGGCTTGAAATTCAGGGAAAAAAATCAGATTAAATTCGGAAAGTAGTATTTAATTTCCAAAACCACAGATCATGACCTTAAAATTACAAAGGTAATGTCTAATACATTTTTTTATTTTAAAAAATCTGATGTGTATTCCGGTTCTTCCAAGAATGCTATATCTGAAAGTGACAAACATATTTTAGACTTTCCCAAGGATTCTGGTATGTTCAACCAAAGTAGTTTCAAAATGCTTTATTAAAACAGAGATGTAAAATAAAAAACTATCAAACACTGGGAAAAAGTTAGTGATAATATGATCCCGGAATGATTTCCTACATCCCTGGTCCAGTGTTGAGACTCAACTTTATTTTTGATTTAACTAAACTTAATGATTACTGCATTGAACATCTTATTAAGAATCCAGCAAATATGCTGTTAAGGCATTTAACTGAAACCAGGTGAAGTAAAACAAGTTTTTACCATTCAAATATACTCAATTAAAAGCATTTCTAACATTTCTTTTTATGAAATAAGGAAATAAAATCATCAGGTATAACTAAACAACTTGAACACCTTTCCTTTAAAAAAAAAAATCTATAAACAGAATCACACCCTCAAAACTGATGAGCAAATTTTTTTATTTTTCAGCTCACTGGTAACAAATCATTCCCAGCCTGGAAGTAAAGAGGACAAGCTACTGGCTGAGCATGTGGGAATAACACTTAAAATCAAGGAACTAAAAGTGCTTACTCCCTGTCAACAGTCTTTGATAAGAAAATTATATGCAAACCCTTTGAATGCACCGGTATATACTTTTAATAAAAACATATCAGTTTGCCAAACGACTCTATTTCTCACTGTCGGGACAGACTTAAACAGCACTGGCAAGAGGTTGTGAACCATCGAGATAAACAAAGGTATATCTCAAAAAGATACTGGCAACTTGAGGTCTTGTAGCCTGAAGTAATACCAATTTGAGGAAAGGCGTTGATGCTTATATCTTACATTTCATCTTATGCTGGTATGCTGCCTGTGATTCAAATATAAAACGCAGAAGTTTTCAAATCTGTAAAAGTTTTTCTACCTAAACTCCATCTAGAATCCATCTAGAAATAATATGTCCATAGAGTTAGTAACAGAGGCTCATTTTCCCTTACATGTTTATCCAGTTGAAAAAGCCTTCCCCCATGGTGTACCTGGAACACTGTTATCAAAAAACAACTGACTCGTTACTGTGGATTGTATTTTCAGGTGCTCTGTGTTCTACCAATTGATCTATTTGTCTGCTCTTACCTAATACCATAATATCTTGAGCATTTCTAAGGAGGAAAGCAAAGTAAGACACATCCAATCACTTTGGCTGTGGACCAATGACAGCTCCAGCCCATGAGTCCATGGGCAGCTGACACAACCAGCTGGAAAGCAGCCCAGCACCACCTCTTAACGGGAGCTACTCACATACCCAGTGGCCCAAGTGTTTTAATCCCAGGAAACTACTTCACCGAAACAAGTACATAGGTAACCCTAAAGCAGCGGTTCTCAACCTGTGGGTCACAACCCACAGGATCTGTATTAAAGGGACGCAGCATTAGGAAGGTTGAGAACCACTGCCCTAAAGATACAGGAATACTCACAGCAGCACTATCTGTAAAAATCCAAACTGAAAACCAGTCACATGTCCACCCTCAACAGAATAAGCACTGCCACACATTCAGTTCTGTGAACCAATTGCACAAAATGAACCAAAAGGAACAAGACATTAAAAAATTCATAATGTATGATCCTGTTCATACAAAATTCAAAAATCAGAAAAAAATAAACTACAGTGTTTACAAAAACATCTCTAGATGATGAGCCATCAAGGAAAGCAAGGTGGGTTGGGGTTGGCTTCTGTGACCACATTGGCTACTCTGGTATTTCCTTTGTGACATATCGATTAACTGCAAAATTTGTCTTGGGCACTTCTTCTGTATATATGCTACATTTCATAATTTAAAAAGGTACCGAGGAATTTGGGATACTGGAAATTTTTAAGAGTTGTTTACTGCCATGCCTCAAATAAGAAATCAATTGAGTTTTGGCTTGGCGCTTGTAGCTCAGCAGCTAGGGTGCCAGCCACATACACTGGAGCTGGTGGGTTCAGACCCAGCCCAGGCCTGCCAAACAACAATAACAACTACAACAACAAAAAAAAGCCGTGCATTGTGGTGGGTACCTGTAGTCCCAGCTACTTGAGAGGCTGAGGCAACAGAATCACTTAAGCCCAAGACCTTGAGGTTGCTGTGAGCTGTGACACCATGGCACTCTACCCAGAGTGACATGGTGAGACTGTCTCGAAAAAATAAAATAAGGGTGGCACATGTGACTCAGTAAGTAGGGCAACAGCCCCATATACTGAGGGTGGTGGGTTCAAACCTGGCCTCGGCCAAACTGCAACAAAAAAAATAGCTGGGCGTTGTAGTGGACGCCTGTAGTCCCAGCTACTCAGGAGGCTAAGGCAAAAGAATCCCTTAAACCCAAGAGTTGAAGGTTGCTGAGAGCTGTGATGCCATGGCACTCTACCGAGGGTGACATAATAAACTTCTGTCTCAAAAAAAAAAAAGAAAAAAGAAATTAGAAAGTTTAAAACTAAAATACACACACACACATATATATATACACATACACAGAGCAGCGCCTGCCCAAGGGAGTGACAAACCAGTCAACATGTGGAGGTGGTCAATATAAGGTACTAGGCCTTTGTACGTGTGACACATGTCCGGTCTATGAGAATTAGGTCAACTTAAGAAGATGGTTAATCAGGTGGCACCTGTGGCTCAAAGGAGTAGGGTGCTGGCCCCATATATCAGAGGTGGTGGATTCAAACCCGGCCCCAGCCAAAAACTGCAAAAACAAAAAAAGATGATGGTCAATGTACGGTCAGCTATGGAAGTTCTACTGTATATAAAAAGACAAAATGATGAGAACATAAACTAAAAGGGAGTGAAAGGAAGATGAACCAAGTTCAGAAAGGCAGGCAGATCAGTCTCAGATCCAAGGAATTAAGTTGGGATCCAGATTCCATGGATGGTTTGATCCGCATTTTACTTTAAACAACTGGCAGAAAATAAATACACAGCTTTCACCTACAAAACACAAGACAGCAGACACAACACAGCTGTTAACCCACAGACCTTGTTACCTGAACTGGAAATGGGAGATTTTGCTCCCAGGCCCTACATTGCTTGAGCTCACAAGTTTGAGACCAGCCTGAGCAAAAGTGAGATTTTTGTCTCTACTAAAATAGAAAAACTGAGGCAAGAGGATCGAGCCCAAGTGTTGAAGGTTGCTGTGAGCTATGACACCCCAGGACTCTACATGAAAAACAGTTCAACTCAGGTCCCTGCTTCTGGAAGATAAATAAATCAATCATTTAAACTAATTTCAACAGATGAGTCTTTGATCCAGAGTTAGGGTTTTTCTACCTTTGATGAATGTGCCCCTCACTCCATTTACACACCAGACATTTGTCAGCACCTGCTGTGTTTAAGACCTGATACAGGAATACACTGGGCCACAAAGAGGAATTAGGAAGGTCCTGTTCTGTGGGAATGTTGCATTTTGGTAAACAATCAAAATATGCTGATGATAACATTCTTAGGACATTATGAAAACTAACTAGGAGGAGCTGGAGAGTGATAGGGGAAGAGAGTGCATATAAAGTACACGGCGATAGAAAGAACTTAAAGATCTGGCTGACGACATAAAATCTTAAAATATACTCTGGCCACAACGGTCAGAATTCTTTCAAGCGGGAAAAAACTAATCCAACTGGTGTGAACAAGAGGAACCTCCTTACAGAAGCAGAAAAGTCTCAGACCCAGATAGAGGCTCAAACAATGTCACAGACAACAGAATCTTCTAGCTCTGCTTCCTGGGAACTCTGCCCCAGTTCCACAGCACCTCCCTCCACAGCTTAGGTCTCATCACCAAAACACGCCCCTAAAGAGTAGGGAGCCTATTCACCAACACTGCAAACTAAAGTCCAGAACTGGTGCCCTCTGGTTGCCCTTCCTCCACTGAAATGGCACACATACCTGACTTAGACAAGGCCTCCTGCTCTCACCTGCCAGCAGGTAGCAAGGGGAAGAACCATGCTGCTGATTTGATAAGTGGGCTGGAGACAGGCTATACCAATAGACCACCAGCTGCCCTTTACTCTTTTTTTTTTTTTTTTTTTGAGACAGGATCTCAAGCTGTCACTCCGGGTAGAGTGCTGTGGTGTCATAACTCACAGCAACCTCCAACACTTGGGCTCAACTTGATCCTCTTGCCTCAGTTTTTCTACTTTTAGTAGAAACAGAGTCTCACTTTTGCTCAGGCTGGTCTCAAACTTGTGAGCTCAAACAATCCACGTGCCTCAGCCTCCCAGAATGCTAGGATTATAAGCATGAGGCACTGCACCCAGCCCCCTTTACTCTTTAAATGTGCTGTGAGCTATTAACAGGTTTGCAGAAGAACCTTAGAATGAACAAAACTAAGTGAATACAATGTATTCACTTAAAATCCAAACAGATAACTAAAATTACAGATCATATAACTAATTAAGAAAGAGATGCCCGTCCCCTTTAAGATGCACAGTGCAAACTGTGACTATTCTAGAATTTTATAATGAACTATTCTTATCTTCTCAATGATTTTTATAAGTGTGGACAGAAGAAATGTAATTTCCTTTAAAAAATTCCTTCAACACTCACTTTTACAAAATAAATAAAATTTACCATTTTTCCTCTTCCAAACTGTTAAAGATCGCAAAGAGTTAAAGTAATGATGGAGACAAGGCTATTATAACATCTCGTTCACTTCAGGAAAAGACCCTGCCCCACAAGAGCAGGCGGCGTGGGAGCTGACAGCACCTGCAGGTGAAAAGGCCGGCGTGGCCCACACAGCACGGGGAGCTTCACCTATCACACCCTCCTGCCCTACCCTCCGGCACCTGTGTCCCCTGCACTGATACACTCAGCATCTAGGAAAAAGTGTGAGGGATGAAAATTTTTTACACTACTATTGAAAGAGTAAACCAGTACAAAATTTTGGAAGATAACATGGCAACACTAGAATTTTAAACATGCAATTCTATTAGGAACTTAAGACTTCATAAATATTCACATAAGTATGCAAAAAATACACACAGATAATCAGTGCTACACTGTAGGAAATAGAAAAAAAGGTAAAGAATCAAAATGTCAGTGGAAGCTGGAATAAATAAGCCATGACACATTAGAAAGAATGAAGTAAGCCAACACACGCCAACATGGAACGACTTTCAAGAACTAAAAAGCAGGAAAAAGGATGCACACTCGAGGGTTATCAGAAGCTCACAGAGAAGGGAAGAGGTGCGTGGCCTGCGACCCTGTGGCCCCGCTCTGTGGGAAAGACAAGAAGTGCATGACCTGGGGCCCTGGGGTCCTGCTCTGGGCACACGCCCAGGACCCAGTGCTCACTTGTGCAAGAAGATGCATATTCATGTGTCACCACAGCAAAGTATCTCTAGTCTCCAACTGCTCAGGTCAGAGCTCTGCTGTCACTTCCACCTTCTGTGCACCCCATGCAGCCCACCCATCCACACTACTTGTAAAACACACCCAGGATTGGGGCCCTTCACCTCTGCCACCTATTTTCACAAAGCCACCTCGTCTCTCAGGAGTTAAGGCAAGGGCCTCTGAGGAACTGGGCCACCCAGCAGTGTGTTTCTAACACAATAGCCAGAATGACGCTATTAAAACAGGAGCTTGAGGAAATCACTCTTCTGTCCAAAAACTGTTTTGAAGAGACAGGGAAGAAGTCTGAAATGGTGTAGAGAGGAGGGGAGCTGGACAAATCTTGGAAGTTCCAACGTGGACAGCAAGCAGACATGTAAATGAAAATCCAACAAAAAGACTGAATAAATTAAATGCAAAAGAAAGACCCCCAGAAGTACCATTCCAAGGCTGAGCTCAGCACACTGTGTGTGACTACGTAATCCCTTATCAAATGCCAGCTTCACCAAAGACAGTGAGTAACTTCCAGTATATCCTCAGCAGTGCTAACAGGTAACAGGTTCCCAAGTTTGCAGTTCCAGATTGCAGGTTTGTAAAAGTCATGCAGTCTCTGCCATCCAACACGCCCGGGGAGAGCAGATCAAGCCTGATCATTCACACAACCCCACTTCCCCACCCTAAACCTCAGAGCCCTTCTCAGTGCTTCCTTCTCAAGTGTCCAGTTGACCTGTGGCCCACCCTTCTCCCAATCCAGGGTCTCAAGACCTTCCCCATTCTCCAAATTCTCACACGCCACCACAGTAGAGACTGCAGTTTTCACACCATAGCAGCCTCCTCTGTTCCTGTGCTCTAGACAATGAGATGTGGGCGACATCATGTGTAACTTCTGGGCTGTGCCAGTGACGAACGGGTGTGTCTCACCAACCCTCCAGCTGGGATACTGATGTGGTAGGTAACACACCCTCTGCACCACACAGGTGGCAGCAGAGCAACAAGACAGTATTACCAGCAAAGTCACTATCAATTGAGGCTTTGGGGGATAACAATAAATTTCTGTCTCAGGCAAACCACCATTATTTTGTCTCTGGCATGTGCCACCAAACCTATGTCTTTCTGATTTCCTCAAGTCCCTCAACTATAATGATACCTATTTCTCAGATTATTGTGAGGAGTAAATATTTCAAATAAAAAGAAGAAAGTCAAATTTATGTGCAGATATCAGGTAACCCACTAGCCTCATTCTTTAGCTAAATAACTTGTTTCTTCATACTAGCATTCTAGGTGTGCAAGTCTCAGATTACAAGTTATGGAGCTTTGCAAGGACTTGAAAAGTAGATGAGGCCATAAATGCCCAGGTTCTCTTGACTGTTAACTCACATGCTGTGACTGATGTTACACTGGTTACTCTCTCTTCCAAGTTCCTGACTACAGGACTCGCATCTTTTCCAGCCATCTTCTGTTTTAATCCAACTCCATCCAGGAGACCTCCAGTCTTGACCCAAAAATGGCATAGTTCTACAAAAAATAGTCATGTTTAAAAGCAATATAATTAACAGAAATTTCTGCTCATTTAGAACATTTATCCATTGATTTTAAAGACTTAAGTTCTTACTTAACATTTAAGTCTGCTTATCACTTAATAGAAAAGAGAACATAGTATTAAAGAAAACACAATACATGTTGTACTAAAGCTGTAAGATGGGGTAAATACAGGTGAACCTCCCTCACCAAAACTGTGCGCATCAAGAAAGGTTTACCAGGGGCGATCCCAAGCTCACACCTGAAGACCAAGCACAGGCAGAGAGCAGGCAGGAGTGGGAACAGCCAGGATTGCGAACAGCATTCCACACACAGTGCACTCTCACTGCCAAAAGGGGCCTAACACAGCATGAGTCCACACTCCAAACCTCTAAGCAGTTCAACCTGGTTGAGCTGAGAAAAGAAATGGGGTGAGGAGTGGCTACAGCAAGCACGGAGAAGTCAATGAAGCCAATCAAGTCCAAGGACCTCACTCTGAGGACAACAGAGGCCAAGAAAGGGGAAGCAGGAAGTGACAAAGAACACAGGATCACGCCCAGAGAACACACAGGGCAGGACACCTGGGCAAAGAGCTGAACTGGAGGTACAGTGGGAAGAGCAGAGGGGAATGTTCAGGAGGAAGAGTCAGCAGCAATGGAGGACTGGCTGGGTATGTGAGACGACACAGAGACGTCCCCGTCTGCTCTGGGGCACATTGAGGCAACAGCAGGCCTTTGCTGGAAGGGAGGAGGTAAGACACTGATTTCAGCTTTGGACATACCTGTCACATCTGACATACTAGACTCAAGGAATAAACATTCCAACTTAAGAAATTATGCAACAGACATCATGACCTTCATGAAGTTTGTAACTCTCGAGTGAGACCTTGGACTCTAGCTCTCCTCCCTAACTAGCTAGTGGTTTCACTACCACGGTACACTAACATCATAGTCTGGGAAGCTTTTAAAAAGTAAATATTGAGGATGAGGGCTAGGTTTAAGGCTTCTTTAAAGGTGCACAGATGACTTTGACACCCAGTGAGGGCCAAGAACAGCCTTAGATGTGCACATTGCTGATTCATATAGCACTTCCCCAGAAAGGCTTCCCAGATGCCTGTCCAACAGCTCCCTTCTGTGGCCTCTGAACCCCCAATCAGTCTCTTTGGGGGCACCTAGTGTCTTCACAGTAGTAAGGGCTGTCTGGAATTACTGATGTGCTTGCCATCTGTCATCCTCCAAGACAATACAATGTTCTGCTCAGATTTCTATCCCAAGTACCTTGAACAATGGCAGGCACACAATAGCAACCCAATAAATATTTATATGTTGCATGAACCAAGCAGTAGATAGATCCATGGCTCAGAAGACAGTTAGGCTGGAGAGAAGTACAGGAAAATCACCACCATTTAGACAGGAATGAAGCCACAGAAACAGCATCATAGCATGTGCAGAGTGAGAAACAAAGGAGCCAAGGAGAAAACTCCAGGAAACACCAAAGTTCACAGGACCAAAGGATGAAGATGCACCCAGAAAGAAAACTGAAAAGGAAGAGCCAAAGGCAGAGGAGAAAATAGGAAGTCAAGACAAAAATGTATTGTAAGAAAGAAATGACAGGGAGGAAAACGTTATAAAGAAGCATAGTTGCTAAGAATTGTAAATCAGACACAACTTTAGCTACAGAAAGACAGCTGATGCCTCGAGCAACCAGTTGTAGTAATGTGCTCAGATCAATCCAAGTAGACTTGGAATCTCTTATAGCATAGAACGTTTACACGTTTACATCACACACTTGCGTGTGAGATGCAAGTGTCTAAACAACACCCTTCAACTATTATATATTTAGTATAACTGACAAAAAGCAGGCTGCTGAATGGGCATTTACACTATCTTAGAAGAGACAGATTCTATCTCAAAATGCATACATCTGATTTTCAAAAACATTCAGATATAGGCCAGAGAACATTCCCACCAAAGGGGGAAGGACCTTGAAGTAGCAGATGACTACTTAAATGGCAATTTCAGTCTTGCAAAAAGCACACAAGAGAAAAATGTATGTTAGGACTATCTCTGATAACTGCCGAAGAACCTTTCATATAATGCTAAAACTGTAGATTCAGAAATCTGTTTAAAAAAAATCACATGGTAACTCTGAAAAATATTGGCAATAGACCAAACACAGGATTACTTCAGTAACAAATATTTGACTAAATTCTATTATGCTAGGTGTCCCTAACCTCAAAGGTGTACCAACTAGCTAAGTAACAAAAAAGCAGAAAGACAAATGGAAACATGTACATCAAAAAGTATATTACATGTAATAAAGTTTGTGTTTATGTGTACAAATATACATACACGCACAATCTTGTAACATGAGTACTGAATGAGTGGTAAAGAGAAAGCAAAAGACTAACTAAAAGAATAAAAGCACATTAGCTAGGAAAAGTCTGAGGAGAAACTAGGACACGAGCCTGGCCTTAGAGCAGTGATTTTCAACCAGTATGCTGTGAGAGGAGCTTAGATGTGCCACACAAATTTTTAAAGATCATTAATTAAATTATTTTTGAAAGACGTTCAAAGCACAGTAAATATATTCTTCTTTTTTTTTGATCAACCTAATTTAAGTGTGCCATGGAAGTTTAATTATAGGTTCTAGTGGGCCATGAGATTAAAAAAAAAAAAAAAAAGGCTGAAAAACACTGTCTTAAAGCATGGCTAGACCTTAAATAAGCGGAGAGTCAAGGAACATATCTATCACAGGAATGGTCAGTGAGTAAGTATTAACAGCCAAAATCTATGTGACACATTTGAGAAAAATAAGCAGAACAGGTTAGCTGACAGGAAGAAATTTCATGGGAGAATTGGTAGGTAAACTGGGAAGAGGACTAGAAGCCAGATTGTGGCAGTCTTTGAATATTAAAGGTGTTTGGACCATATTATCATCTAATGATAATAGTTTAAGTCAGTAACTTTTCAAGCAATATAGCGTGTCCC
The DNA here is from genome assembly GCA_963574655.1 of Perodicticus potto. Classification (NCBI taxonomy): domain Eukaryota; kingdom Metazoa; phylum Chordata; class Mammalia; order Primates; family Lorisidae; genus Perodicticus; species Perodicticus potto. The sequence goes on along the minus strand of CAUYRH010120798.1, from coordinate 27,772 downwards.
AAAGGTTGCCATACATGGAAATTAACAGATTTGAATATTTCATATTATATTTTAATATTATATTTACATGGTGACACAGAGAAATATTTTGCAATTATGTAAAACTTCATAATGAATATTTTGAAATAAAGGTACAATTACCTACAAGTTTCCCATGTATGTATGTATGGTGACCTTTGGGACACCCTGTATATCAACGTGAGCAGTGCTGTTTTGAAAACAAATTTTCTAGGGCAGTGGTTCTCAACCTTCCTAATGCCACAATGTATTTTCATTGTTACAAAGGGGTCACGACCCACAGGTTGAGAACCGCTGTCCTAGGGCCTATGAGATAGATCAAATGGGAGAACGGAGACAGACAAAAACAACTAGGCAACAGAAACATCTTGCCAACAGACCCATATCTAGATGACTATTCTATAAGCACATCCCTTTATCCTCAGTGTGTTTTAAACCTGGTTACATAAAAACATAACTATTTAGACGCTATGCCCACTCATCATTTAATATACTTATCTTTCGGCTTCACAAACAATCCTTACAACATTTACATAAAGTAAAGATCCAACCTGGTGTTTCCAATAATACAACCAATTCTTTTACAACTACCAATATTCTACAGAAAGTTCATTTTCACAATTTGATGAGAAATGAACAGTTTAGTCTGAATATTTCAGCTGGTAAATTTAATTTTTAAGGGTTGGAAGAAGTACAATGCATGAAAATAAAAAACAGTTTATGTCCAAAGTTATTATTTTTAATCCAAAGCAAAAGATTTGATTCTGGGTAGATGTGTATATTTCATAAATCTGCCATGGTGTGTTCTTTGGATCACAATACAGTTCTATGTTAAAGACTCTATACAGTTCACAAAGTAAAAGCACAGATTCTAGAAGCAGAGTTACTAAAAACTAGTGACAAAAAAGCATTGGAAAACAGCAGACAAAAAAAAAAGTTGCCATTTAAAAGGCCTAAATCTCAAATCTTTTAAACTAGTCCAATCTGAGGCATCTGATTTTGCAAATCAGAAAACACTGATACTAAATGTTTAGAGTGACAATAGCCTATTACTTTTTATAGCAATTTGTCTGTTTGACTAAAAAACATAAATTCCTAGGCTTTATAAGTGTATTTTAATTAAAATTACCTTTGATTGGAGAATTTGCAAATACAAAAATAAAAAATTTCTCCTGAAAATTATTAAATGCGTAACAGCAAGTACTACAAGTGTCTACTTGGTTATTATACAATTTGTATAATTTGCAATCGTTAAACACACTTTATACTAACTTATTTCAGACAGCATATGAGGCTGAATTATTTCAAATCTTCCCTTAATCTCTATTTTACATGGCAAGACGTGGGGGTGGGGAATCTTAATAGAAAAAGACTTTCTGAAGTCCATTTGCTGGTAGAAACTCTTGGTATAAGAATATCAGAACTAATCAAAAAATGTCTTTCCTTCAACAAGTATATTTTTTTCCTAACTAATGATAATAATGGCAAACACTTATTAGAACTTAGTATAAGCTAGATATTACTCTAAATGATTTACATGTATTATAAGTATGGTGACCTTGGGACACCTTGTATATCAAAATGCACAGTCTTTAACCACCCTCCAAGGTAGGAAATGTCATTATCCTCATTTTAGAAATACAATTCTCTATTTTATAAATGAGTACATTGAAGCAGGAGTTTGGTTGAGCTGGGATTCAAAATAATGGTTTCATTATTTAATTCCATGCTCTTAACCACCATACATTTGTAACAGTAGTTTCTGAATACCCCACTAAGACAACTGCCTTTAAAGTCTCTTTTTTTACACTTTTTATCTTATATTACATGTATCACCAATATGATCTAAAGTTAATAGTGGATCTAAATATAAGAGCACTAAAACAAGGAAAACAAGACAAGAAACTGACCTGTAGTCCATTTTAAAAGACTACATGTGCTATGCTGTTTTTAAGCTAGATGAAAAGGAAATGGAATAACCAGCACTTGCAGCAATTACTAAGTTCATCTCAAAAACAATAAAAGCTGTAAGTGTAAAGCAAGCTCTAGAGCCATAGACAGAATAAATAAAAACAAGTTACAATGAAAATAGCAGCAAGGCGGCTTCATATTCAGAGAAAAATGTTGACAAAATAATTTATTTTCCACAGTATTTCTTAATTACATTATAAATTTACAAAATAAATGTTAATGTCCTGGGATAAGAGTGACTCCTCAATTTCATAACTATTTAGTTTTTCTTCATTGCTCTCTTTTCCCTATAGTACTGCAAAATAACTTAGGGTCAAACAATGAACTGTTAAATGTCAATATGGCTTATAAGCATGATCCAAACAGGACATCAAAAAATGTCAAATTGAAAGCTGAAAGTCTGAAATGGTATTTACTGTAAGGCCTGACAGAGAATCATAAATGCTTCATGAAAAAGGAAAACATGCAAAGGAGACAGATAAATAAAAATAAGAAATGTCTTTTCTTATTAAGGCTGGCTGGAAAGGATTTGGAGGTGAGAAAAGAGAGCTCTTTAAGGAAAGAAACTGTTCTCTAGATTACCATTTTCAAACTGAATTTGACTAGGCCCAAGGATAGAGACGGAATCTAACTGGAAGGCCGAATTGGGCATACTGCAGGGAAAAGAATGAAAAATCCACAAATGTCAGCTGCAAGGAAAGCAAATGAAAGGCTGAGACTGCGCCTGAGCTACCAACGAGGTGTAAAGAGAGGAAGGCTGAGCTGCAGACTAGGTACAGTGACCTAGAGGCGGCACGGGTGGCACCGGGAAGGGTTCCATTGGAGAGCGGCGCAGGAACGCGCTGAGGACCTGGAGCAGATGGCATGGCCCAGAGGGGAGACGCCCGCGGGAGGACAGCGCGAACGCCGGGGAGACGGAGGGGGACACACTGAGCAGAGGCGCAGGCCGGGACGGAACCCGGCTGGCGGGAGAAAGCCCGGGAGGGCGGGGGCGAGGACGGCCGGGGAGGTGGGCGGGGGAGGGGCAGCGGCGAGAGACGCGGGGTGAACCGGGGGAGGCCGCGTCCCCACCGGGCGCGCCCACGCCCCACCCCCGATCCCCAGCACGGCAGCCCGGTCTCCACCCGTAGCGCCCACAGCCTGCAGCACGGCACCCCCGGCCCCAGCCTTCAGAGCGCACGGCCCCCAGGTCCCCGCCCGGAGCTCCCACGGCCCCCGGTCCCCGCCCGGAGCTCCCACGGCCCCCCGGTTCCCGCCCGGAGCTCCCACGGCCCCCCGGTCCCCGCCCGGAGCTCCCACGGCCCCCGGTCCCCGCCCGGAGCTCCCACGGCCCCCAGCACAGCCCCATCGCCCGCGTCTGGAGCTCCCACGGCCCCCAGCACTGCCCCTGGTCCCCTCCTGGCACCCCACCGCCCCGAGCACGGCCCTGGGTCCCGGTCTGGGGCTCCCACGGACCCTCGCACCGCCCCACGTCCCCACCTGGCGCGCCCACAGCCTCAGTCGCACCTGAAGGCGAAGCGACGGGTTTTATTGCCGGAAGTTGTCCGCCGCCTGAGGGAGCGCCTCGGGGAAGCTCCGCCCCCGACGCGCTGATTGGCCCGGACAGGTCGCGGGGCGTTATTGCTGACTGGTCCGGGAGGTGCGCGGGGCTCGCGTGGGCTCCGCCCTGCTGCGTGAGATGGGGAGGTGGGGCAGGTCGGCCGGGGATGGGGCGGGGCGAGCGTGGGCGCTCACGAGGGGCGGAGGGCGGCCTGAGGGTTCGCGCAGCGCCGGGCCGAGGCCCTTGGTCCTTCGGGAGCGCGGGGCTGGAGACGCTTTCTCAGAAGCGCGTGCGCCACGCACGTTGCCGCCGCGCCCTGTGAGCCTGGTTACCGCGCTTAGGGGTTAGACTCGGGCACCCCCTAAACAATTTAGAAAATTGTTCAGAGCTTTCCATGGAGACATCCTGTAGGAGCGGCTTCAGCACCTAGGAGTTTTTCCAATTAGAAGAGGGAGTGGGCCGGTGGGAGTAGTAGGCTTTCTTATTTTGGAAAATATTTTTGTAATTATTAACTGTTTCCGGACTACGCACTTTTAAAATAGTGTAAAGTGACTGCGGACTGAAGTAGACAGCATTGCCCGCACATTCCCAGTTTGCACACCTGTGCCCTCCCCATTTCTGGCTCTCCCCCCGAGTTTGTCTCTCTCTCTCTCTCTCTCTCTCTCCCCCTTCCCTCCTTCTCCCTCCCCTGCTTCCATGGTTGCAAATTATTCCCTTGTGTGAATGTGTCACGGTTTACTCAGTTTTTATGAATGGGCATTAATTTCCAGTAGTTTGCTTTTAAGGAGTAGGTCTAATGCCCATGTTAATGTGTGTTTCTTTTAACTTGTGGAGGGTCATTTGCAAATAAATTGCTATGATTGTGATTTTTGGGTCAAGGTTCAGTGCCTATGGAGTTTTGGTAAATAATGAAAAGCCAAGACCCCACCAACACAATAGGGGCTGTCAAAATATTAAATGTGGCCTAATTTACTAGCATTCACACAATTCCTTGTAAGGACTCCACTGGCTAGCTGGTGAACAGGTAAAGCAATAAGCAGAACCCACTGTGTAACAGCAAACCCAGAGAATAACATCAGAACACACACAATAAAAACAGGATTCCAAAGAGTAAAAGCAGGATTCCGCAGGGTTACAGCAAACCCAGAGACTAAGAATAAAACCCACACAATAAAAACAGGATCCTACAAAGAAACAGCAGGAACCCATAGAATAACAGTAGAACTCTCCGAATCCAGAGTAACAGCAAACCAAAGTGGTGCAGCCCCATTGAGTGTACATCTGCCCCATTTGTGCATAAGCTGTACTTATTCTGCTTGTGAGGACCAACATGTTCCATGCCTTCTGGAATTTCACCAGCGGAGGAGGAGAACACACCAGTGGGGCTGGTGAAACACTCCTCTGAACATGTGGTGGAGCGGAGGGCTGTGGAGAAGTGGCCCAGGTGGAGGGTCAGCCTGAGGAAATAATGACCAGGAAGGCAGTGCCTGCTTACCACAAAGATTTTTTTCAGCATTCAATTCATTTTAGAGGTGTACATATGCAAATGAAAAGAAATTATATTTATTTTCCTTAAAGTAATCCAAACTGACAGAGTCTGAAGAGTTGGGGAAATTTAGTCATTGCCACATCTCTTCCCCCAAAGCCAGGGTCCTTCAGGGCAGGAAGCTGAGGGCAGTCCTGGTTAGTCTCCGCTAAGCTCTAGGCTTCGCTGGGCACTGGGGTGGAGACCCATACAGGGACCTGCTGCATCCTGGGCTAATGGCCTCTGCCGCCCCTTCCCCCGGCTGTGCTTGGGGTATGGTTCTGACTCTCAGGACAACCCAGATGTCCCCTGCAGGCTCCAGACTCATGTCCTTGGGCTTGTCCCTGCCGCTCAGGGATACATGGCATAGCATGTCTAATAGGGTCTTTATCCAAGACCACTCCTGCTTTCTATGCAGCAGTAAGAACTAAAAACTGCCAAACAACCAAGCAAAACCACCTTGGTCTGGAGCTAGGAGAGTAACATCTCAGTACTGTCTCAGACTGAGCTCTCCTGGCAGACCCCAAAGGGGCAGTAAGACACCAACGTCCAGGATATGACCACCTGAGCAGACACAGCGTGGCAAATGGGGTGGTGAGTGTGTGAGTGCCTACGGATGTGCCAGCCCTCTGACAGGAACACTCCCAGGAAGGTGCCAGAAAGGTCCTGCAGGGTCACATTCCAAAGGCAAGAGACAGGACTCAGGGAGCTTGTCTGCTTTTGCTTTTCAAATCTCTTGGTTTTAATTTCTTCATCTTTCAAATAAGGGTTTAAAATAGGATCTAGGAGGCTATAAGGCCTCTCCCACGCAGCTCAGCCCCCAACTGTTGAAACTCCACACTCACCAAACTGAACAATCTATGCAGGACTCACCTAGGCAGGGACCAACCAGCAGGCAGCCCAGACCTCTTGGGCAATACTCCACTTTTGGCTCTGAAACCCTCTCTGCTGAGCCAGGCACAATGCCATAGCTCAAGGGACCTCTCTCCCGAGCAGGGGTTAGTTGTCCAGAACTAGAACACGGAGCAGGGGTTAGCAGATTCAGGACAGCCATCTACATTCCTGGTTGAGCAACACTAAACAAATAACATGATTGCCCTGAGCCCCGCTTTCTTGCCTAAAAGTGGGGTGGGCACACACAGGAATGCAGACTTTGGACTCCTGGCCAACTGTGCGAAGCTTCTTGCTAACCATGCTTGTTTTGTGTTCCCTCTTCCTTCCACCCTCCTGGGAACTTCAGACAATCACAAAATCTGTGACTTCTTTCAGTTATTTAAGTATTAGCCCAGGCCTACCTTCTGCTTTACAAAAAGAGTCTCAGTTGCCCATAAAGACGGAATGCTCTGTGAAGGCAGGTGCATTGTTGGAGTCCTGAACATCTAACTGTGGAGATGCAGGAGAAAGAATTGCAACCTGTGGGCTGCCCCCAGCTGGAAAGGCTGGATCCAAAAGGCATGACCATTCCAGGAACACAGGGGAACAAGAGCAGAGGACAGTCATGTCAGACACAGTATCATGTTAGCTCATCATGTTCGTGGTTATTTCCCTGGTGACATGGGCTTATCTTGTTTCTATGTTGCCTTCTATGAGCCCCAGGCAATGAGATAAACTAGCAATAGGTGTTAGGACTGAAGGAGGCCTTTTGAGGCCCTTGCCCCAGAGACGTGTGCCCCGCCCTGTGCAGGGATCACAGGACCAGGTGAAGCCAAGCTTCTGGCTGCAACCCAATCCCCTCCCCCTCTATTGTCATCTGACCCTGGAATTCCCAGAGAACTCCCTGTACCCTCCAGTGCTAGACACTGCAAATTGGTGTGGCAGCTACATGTTATCAACAGGACCTCACCTTAGGGTGACCCAGTCTCCTCCCCATCAGGGCTGTGCACTGGGGCAGAGGTGACCAGCGGTGTCCATAGGGAACACAGATAGCATGTGGATGAATGGGCAAAGCCAGAAAGGACCCTCCTGGGAGTGGGGGGAACATGGGGCCCTGAGAGAGAGAGGCTCACTGAGGAGGACAAGGTCACTATCCTTGGGAGCACAGTCCTGCCCTGAGCAGACTGTCAGTGAGGATGAGACCCCAGTCCATGGGTGGGGGGGACATGCTTGCTTGAACAGAGCTTCTAAAGGAAGGTGTGGCTGGGCTGGGCACTGGGGAAGCCAAGCGGAGCCTCAGATCTGGGGAAGGATAGCGGTGAGCTCACCCATAGCCTGACCAGATGGACTGGGACTGTCCTCACAGAGGGCAGAGGCTTTCTGGAGCCCTGAGAAGCCCTGACGGCTATAATTCGCTGAGACTCGGCGGCACATGAGAACCAGTGGGAGCTTGGGGTGTCCCAGACCAAGGCATCAGCAGGTTTGGCAGCTTCCTCCTTCATAGTGACACCTTCTCACATGTGCAAAGGTCTTTCTGGGTCACTTTTATAAGGGCACTGATCCCATTTGAGAGGGCTGCACCCTTGGGACATCATAATTTCCCAAAGGCCCAGTCTCCTGACATCATGTTGGAGTGAGGATCTCAACATGTGGGTTTGGGAGGACCAAACATCCAGACTCTGGTGAGGTCCCTAGTAGCCAGGGGTTATGTCCAGGGGTGAGCTGGGAAGCAGCTCTTCAGAGACGGGCAGAGGTACAAAGAAGCCCTGTGTGCAGTGCTTGCTAATTTCTGGTGTGTAGAGACCCTGAATGAGGGGCCAGAAGGGATGCACCTCACACCCACAGGGCAGTGTGAGCTGGCCCCAGCACCCCCAGGGCCATGCCTACTGCAAACCGTAGCTGCTGGGTTTTCCCAAACACATATAGGCAAAAGTGCTTCCACATGCCAAATCGTGTTGTGCAAAGGATAACAACCTGCGAAATGCTCAGTCCCCAGGGTTTCAATAAAGAAGTAGTGATAGGCTGGGTGAGGTGGCTCACACCTGTAATCCCTACTCTCTGAGAGGCCTAGGCAGGACAGCTGCTTGAGCTCAGGAGTTCAAGACCAGCCTGAGCAAGAGTGAGACTTTGCTTTTTGCTTTTGTATCTACTAAAAATAGAAAAAAAAAAAATTAGCTGATCATGGCGGTGTGCCCCTATAGTCCCAGCCATATAGGAGGTTGAGGCAAGGGGATCTCTTGAGCTCAGGAATTGGAGGCTGCAGTGAGCTATGATGTAGCTACACTCTACACTCCAGCCTGGCAATAGAGTGAGACCTTGTCCTAAAAAAAAAAAAAAAAAAAAGAAAGAAAGAAAGATAAAAAGTAAAAAAAAAAAGAGCTGGAAAGTGGAAGATAACAAGTAGAAAAATTGCATCTTAGACAGCATAGGTTTTTCTCAGCAATTTTGCCAGCAGAAGTTTATTGATTTTAATTGAATTAAAAAATTCAGAGACAATGGGAAAAGCAGTATTTTTAATTCATCTTGGATGCAGTAAGTCATTGTGGTAATGTGCTGTGTGCTTTTGGAAGATTAGTTCTAGTTCAATTATGAGTAATAAGGTGATGAGATGGGTAATGGGTTGCATTAGCCATTCCAGTAACTTATGGGAGAAAAAGAAGTTAAGGCAAATCCAACTAGTAGGGATCCTTACTACCTGAGAAAAGAAAGCGGAATAGAATGGGTGAAAATGTCATGGAAATGGTTTTTACCTTTTAGAGAAAATGCTGAAGACACACATGAAAAAAATAAAGTCAGAACGCAAACATTCAGCTTCTGTGTCCAGATGAAAACTACAGCTCCATCTGAAGGGCTGACGGCTATTTCCGGAGTCCAGGGAGTGCTGACTCTCAAAGGGTCTGGAGAGCAAGTCTGCATGAGGGCTGGAATCCTTCCTGTGTGTACCGGGAAGGACCCTTGCATAAGGACAGCCAGGCTTGGTGTGCAAGGGAAGTACTTTCCAACCTGGGACAGGCCACCTTCTGACAAGAAGCTTGCACTCTGGGTGTCGCATGCCAACTCCAGGTTTAAGCAAAGCCAAGAACAGAAAAATGCTTTTTGCCTCAATCTTTCTACTCTCTTTGATTTTACTCCCACATAAAACCCAGGACAAGGTAAGTGTCTTGAGCGTGTGTAGTACTGCTGCAGGCCTAACACTTTCTGACTGTGTCGAGAAGAATGATGTGCAACAGATTGAAACTTCTGTGTTGAAAACATTCTTTTGTGAGAAATTCTGTGCTCTGTCTCCAGGAGTGAAGTGAAGGAAGGCAAAGGCTGAAGCTGGCCATGCCCTGGGGCAGGAGCCGAACCCACATGTTCTGTAGATGCCAAAGAGACTTAGGGGACCCCCACGCAGGACTGGGACAGCTGATTAGTAGAACACCTCAGTTAAGTGATGTGGTGATCAACAGCAGCTCTGTGTAGCACTTCAGGCACCATTGATGGGAATATTTGAGGTTTCTACAGAGTAATAATTTGATGTAGTGATGAGAAAGTACTAAAATTGGGGGGCATTTACAGGAAAACTTTGAAAAATAACTCTAATTATAGTTTCCTGACAGAAGATTTTGAAGCATCATTGCTTTGCAAAGTTTGCATATAACTGGACAGTAGTTCTACATAGTATAAAGAGCCTTTTGAGATAAACTGAAAGCAGCCTACCATTTTTAGCATTAAATATTATAAGAATCCCTGAAAAATTTATAAACACCAAATATTTGCAACCAATAATGTCTCGCTGATTTGTATAACTTTACACCACAGTTTTTTATTTATTTTGTGATATTTGAGTTAGGAATAGGTTTTGCTGCCTATCCCAGAAGGCCCAAAATAAGAATAGCTTAACCATATAGAATTGTATTTCTCTCATACATAAAAGAAGCCCAGAAATAGCTAGTGTGGAAATTGGCAGTCCAAAAGCATGGCAGCTCCACCATCAGAGTCCAGATCTCTGGTATGTGTGGTCTGCAATGTCACACAATGTCAGCTCATGCCCAAGGTATCTGCTGGGGCTCCAGCCATTATATGCACATTCCAGGCATCAGAAAAGAAAAGGGAGATGGGCATATTACTTCTCCCATTCTTAAGGAGATTTTTCTGAGAGTCCAACACTATACCTCAACTCACATCTTTGTCACATACCCACATCCAGCTGCAGAAGAGGTGGGAGAAGTGAAGAAAAACAAACACAGGCTCAGAGACCTATGAGACACCATGAAGTGGGTGAACAGGTGCATAAGGGGCATCCATGGAGGAAAGGAGAGAGACAAGGGCAGGAGTATGTAAAGAAGTAGTGGTCTCAACTTCCCAAATTTGAAGAAAAGCATTAATTTATACACCCAAGAAATTAAACACATCACATTTATGAGATAAACTCAAAAATATTCATTCCTTGACACACTGTTATAAAACTATCAAAAGCTGAAACAAAAAAATCTTAGACACAGAAGGAAAGGTAGTAAGATGGTCCCCAATAAGATGAACAGCTTATTTTTCCACCACCTATCTCAATTAGAACTATCTCAATTAGAACTCCAGCCTCTCCCCACAGAGACCCTTCACACTGGCTTATTTTTTACCCTTTTGCAAACTGTGTGTTCTATTTATTTATTGCTTCTATCTCCACCCCGAAGACATGAGCTTTGCCAGGGCAGGAATCAGTGCCTCTTGTTGCACCCCAGCTCCCAGACATCATGCCTGCTACATAGCAGACGCCGAACAGCTCCTTGGTGAATAAGTGAGTGAATGAAGGGACAAATAAGTGGGACGAATTTCTCTGTGCATACTTCTGCTCTAGACCAGAATGTTCTCTTCATCGCACAATGCAACTGAGAGCATGTAGGAAGAGGGATGACAGATATTTGCAGAGCCTATTGTTTTTTTGCTTGCGAAACTTGGACATTCTCCTTACTTCTTTTACACAGCTGTAAAATGTTATGACAATGACTTGCCCCCGGGGTCTGTGCTTTGTCCGACCCTTTTCCCATAGAGATTCAAGTGCAGGGAGAGAATGAGCAAGGAGGCAGCAGAAAATAAAAAGGTGAGAAGATGAAGGGGCAGAGGAAGAAGCCTCACCCTACATGAGTATTAAATAAATGTCAGCTCAAAGGGAGCATATAACATGATGTCGGCTCACTGCTGATCACACGGGCTCAACAGGCTCCCGGGACAGCCACACAATATAATTTCTCTGGAGGGGACCAAGCACAAAACTACTGCCTTTCTACCACTATTGCTTAGACAGCAGACAGGTTTTCTGGTTGTATTCGTATTTTAATTAGCATATTATTAAATTATCAGTTGCTATTTATTTCACTACAAAACGATATAGTAGATGTTGCATTTTATGTGCTTAATAAATATTTGTTGAATTAGCAAATGGAGAAAGATAGAAAAGACAGAAAGCTCAGACAAGCCTAAGGGAGACACATTTGCAAACCATCCATAATCCCACCACTTAGAAATAACCACTGTTCTTTTTAAGTGAGGCTCTACATTTGGACACGAAGGGAACACGCTGTGGAGTGGGAGGCGCCCACCATGGAGCTCCAGGCACCTGCCGATGGTTCTCCCAGGGCTCGGGGAGCCCAGGGCAGTGGAGTCACCTGGAGCATGGACTCTCAGGCCCCATCCTGCCAGCGCAGTTTTGGGAGTTAGGTCTGGGCATAAATGTGTGCAGGAGCATGGACTCAGGAGCACAGAGCTATCTTCAACCACACAAGTCTAGACAGAAATCCCACAAGCGCAGGCTGCGTACCCAGCATACCTGCAAGGCTTGTCAAAGCTACCGGACAGAGAACACCCCACCCCCAGATTCATTCAGCTCAATTGTGGCAAAACCTGCACACCTCTTTTGTCAAATGTCTTTCTCCACTGAAGACGGGCTTGGAAGCCCACTTCAGACCAGGAGTTCCTGTGTGACTTGTAAGCCCTGGATGACAGGACTGTCTGATAACATGAAAAGCAAGTGAAAGCACAGCTGCTCCATTTGAATCAGAGAAGTTGGCCTCATGCCCTGTGCCTCGCAGAGCAGCAGGCAGTGTCTATGCTGCCTGCACACCGATGGGCTGAAGGGAGCCCTGTGAAGACAGCAGGTGCCCCTGTTCACTCCTGCGGGGGCTGCTGTGCAGCAATTGTGCCAAAATCCACAGAGTGAATGAGTGTGGGAAGTTCACCTCCTCCTGGAAGTCGGCCCAGGTAGGTGCCACAATTTGAAACAAGAAGGGAAAAATCAAAATGCTACATGCCCACTGAGCCACAGGCGCCATCCCCATATACCGAGGGTGGTGGGTTCAAATCCAGCCCCAGCCAAACTGCACAACAAAAAAATAGCCGGGCATTGTGGCAGGCACCTGTAGTCCCAACTACTAGGGAAACCGAGGCAAGAGAATCACTTGAGCCCAAGAATTTGAGGTTGCTGTGAGCTATGACACCATATCACTCTACTGAAGGTGACAAAGTGAGACTCTATTTCAATAAAATAAACAAACAACCCCCCCCAATACTACATAAACACTCTGTGTGCATAGAGACATTTGCTGTTTACCAAGAGTATCTTCCAAAGGATGCTACAAATAATAAAATGACCACAGTTTCTGAGGCACACTACTCAGTAATTATTCCTGTATGCTTGATCCAGTGTCAAAGAACACTTTTCACAGTGGTTACAGGCAAATGATACATATATTTTAGACGGTATTTTGGTTGGAAAAAAGTGAAAATAAAAAGCCTTCTGTGGCAGAGCCCCCTCCTCACACCCTTTCTTGCCAACTAGCCCCCCTCTCAGAAAGGGAGTGGGGCCAGCAGTGAGCGAGCTGTGTGCTTGGGCACCACCAGTGAAGGGCAGAGGGCCAAGTGCACGTTCACTTTGTCAGAAGCAAGCAGAGGTGCATGGTACATTCTTGGTCCTTCTCTGGATTTCCAGGTCTGCAGTCAGAGTCCTAGCAGGGTGACTTGAGGAGGGTTCTATAAACAACTGTGTGCAGAGTTGCTGGCAGCATTTGGGAAAACCAGAGGGACAGTGCGGTCCCAGGATGCCCTGAGTTGGTGCTTATGGGTGGGAAGGTCTGTGTCGCCCCCACATAGTTGTTAAAGAGAAGACTTGCTGGTCCCTAAGACAGCAGGTTTATAAATACCCTGGAGAGAAGGCAACATTTTCCTAGCAATGATGACAAGAGGAGAAAGGCGTTTGTTTACACTTTCCTTGCATGTGAACTTCGGTTTTTAGGGCTCTGACAGGGTGATTTGTTAAGTGTGTACCAAATAATTTAAGCTAGTGTAACCTCAGCACAGGAGAGACAGTTCCTTGAAGTAAGGTCTGAGACTTGCCATTGTTCTTGTGTAGCTCCTGTGTCCACTGAGAAGAAGCCATACTTTGTATAATAACTTAAAGAGGTTTATTCTGAACCAAATTTGAGGACCATGACCCATAGCCACACCCAAGAAACCTTGAGCAGGTGGACGCATGGTGGTGGGTTACAGTTTGGTTTTATACGTTTGGTAAAGTATAATCAATAGGTGGAAGGCACACATTGGTTTGGCCTGAAAAGGTGGGACATCTCAAAGCAGGGACCCACAGGTTATAGGTGGATTTAACGATATTTGAGTTAACAATTGGCTGAAAGAGTTAGGCTTTGTCTAAAAGACCAGGAGTCAAATAGGGAGTCTTTTCCCCACTGAATGTTTTTGATTGGCTTATTAAAGATCAAATGATGATAAGTAGCTGGGTTCATCTCTTGGTTCGCTATTCTGTTCCATACATCAACCTCTCTGTTTTTGTGCCAGTACCACGCTGTTTTGATCACTATTGATTTATAGCATAGCTTGAGATCTGGTAGTGTGATTCCTCCTGATTTGTTTTTATTTCTGAGTAATGTCTTGGCTAATTGAGGTTTTTTCTGATTCCATTTTTTCAAGGTCTTTAAAGTATGACAGTGGTGCTTTAATAGGGACTGCATGAAAATTGTATATTGCTTTGGGTAGTCGGGACATTTTAACAATGTTGATTCTTCCCTGCCATGAGCATGGTATGTTTTTCCATTTGTTAAATTCTTCAGCTATTTCTTTTCTCAGAGTTTTATAGTTCTCTATAGAGATTTTTCACATCCTTTGTTAGGTAAACTCCCAAATATTTCATCTTCTTTGGCACTACTGTAAAAGGAATAGAGTCCTTGACTATTTTTTCAGCTTGACTATTATTGATATATATAAAGGCTACAGATTTGTGAGTGTTGATTTTGTAACCTGAGACACGGCTATATTCCTTGATCACTTCTAAGACTTTTGTAGTTGAGTCCCTGGGGTTTTCCAGATATACAATCATAGCATCTGTGAAGAATGTAAGTTTAATCTCCTCTGTTCCTATTTGGATACCCTTGATCGCCTTCTCTTGCCTTATTGCAATGGCTCAGACTTCCACTACAAGGTTAAAAAGCAGTGGAGACAATGGGCAACACTGCCTGGTTTCTGATCTGAGTGGAAATGATTTCAATTTAAATCCATTCAATACAATATTGGCTATGGGTTTGCTGTACATTGCCTCTATCAGTTTAAGAAATGTTCCTTCTATACCTATTTTCTTAAGTGTTCTGATCATACAAGGATGCTGGATATTATCAAAAGCTTTTTCTGTATCGATTGAGAGAATCATGGTTTTTGTTTTTTAATTTGTTTATATGATGAATTATATTTACAGATTTACGTGTATTGAACCAGCCTTGAGACCCTGGGATAAAAACCCACTTGGTCATGGTGTTACCATTAGTATTTTGATTGGTTGGAGTTAGAACTAAATCCTCAGCTATGTAAGGAAGTCTCTTGGTGACAAGAAACATGCAGAACTAAAAACATGCAGAGTTATACTAGATGGACATTGAATTCCTAAATTAGTTAGCATTTATTACCACTCAAATGTTTAAATTAAAGTTTTAATTTTTTACTTGTCTGCCTTCCTTGCATTTCTTGGGAAACTCACAATTGTATGTGTATACCAGGGGTACCATAAACATGTATACACATTTCAAGAGATATTATCTATGTATCATCTTTTGAAGATGAATTACAGTAGCAACATTTTAACATTCACTCAATGGGTGGTGTTAATCAAATGAATGCTAGTGTCGCCAAATGGCAGGCACGATATTCAAAGAAAATTATAAGTATGTTGGTTGTTCAAGGAGTGCAAGATCATTTTGAAGTGGTATCTGAAATTTAAGAATGTCGTGGAAGTACAATGACAATGGAGCTGTGAGTATGCAACAGAAACTCTAACACACCTAACAATTGCATGCATTTGTGGTAAGTTTGAGGTGCATGGTACGGTGTGTAATGTGTATAAGGGGAGAGATCAGGGGGGCTTCGCCCACCAGCAAGTCCTGCTCCCTCTGCTCTGGTGTTGGAGCAGTTTACATGCTTGCTACAGAAATTCACCGATGTGTGCATGTGAGATAGGAGTTAGCAGAACAAGCATATGACACATTCTCAATACAACAAAATGGTAAGTTCTTATCGTAAGAATATTGCATGCCCTGAGACATGAGAGCTTACCTCCATAAGAATTTGTCAGGACCATGGGTAGGACAAAGAGACGTGGCTGAGTTTCTCCTGACTTAACACCCTTTGACTCCTACCTGTGGAGGACCTTAAAGTGTGTGGTGTAGCATAGCAAACCAGCTACCCTGATGGTATTTCAGGAAGACATTGAAATGGCATGTGCAGCAATATGAGTGGACACTTTGGTCAATGTCACTCGAGCAGTAGTTCACCATAGTCAGAAGTGTCTGGATGCTGATGGTAACCACTTTGAGCACCTCTTGTAATTGCAGAATTCAAACGTGACATGTATTCTTCTTTTGTTATTGGTATATATTAAGTATTACAATTTTAATGCAGTTTTAAAAATATGTATACATTTTTTTGGCACCCTTTGATATACTTCCCCCCTTCTGCTACACATCTTGGGGCACAATAAAGAGAATTATCAGTGTGAGAAGCAGTCTAAATTCCAGGTAAAGGATTTGTAATCTGAGAGCAGATTTTTGATATGGAGTTTGTATTTGAATTTTTTTTTTTTTTTTTGAAACAGTGTCACTATGTCATGCTGGGTAGAGTGCCGTGGTGTCATAGTTCATAGCAACCTCAAACTCTTGGGCTTAAGCAATTCACTTGCCTTAGCCTCCCAAGCAGCTGGGACCACAGGCACCCACCACAATACCCGCCTATTGTTTTGTTGTTGTTACTGTAGTTGTCATTATTGTTTGGCAGGGCCGGTCTGGATTCGAATTTACCAGCTCCAGGGTATGTGGCTGGTGCCCTAGCCACTGAGCTACAGGTGCTAAGCCTGTATTTGAATTTTTCTTTTTTGCTTACATTAAGTTCATGTGGTATGGGGTGGTGGTGGTGTGTTTCCTCATTGGCATTTCAAAGCTTTAGTTTTAATTGACTACCTATCTCTTTGGGGATAGTCCATCCAGGGCCTGCAAAGTGAATTTGGTGTGTGTTACCTGGCCTGTATTTTAAATACTCTCATTTTAAATCACCAAATATTCATTTACTTTGTGATTTAGTTAACAGACAATCTTAGCCTGATTAAATAATGATATACACAAAATTACATTTCTAGAGGGAGATTCAGTCAACATCTTTAATGAATATTTTAATAGGCTATGTGGTCCAATGACTTTTTAGTCATAGTGAAAATATCAGCAGGGACATATCATCTGTGACAAATACATGCATTAACTCCTGTTATGTCACATACACACCCAAACTATAACACATGTTTCTGTATTGCAGAGTAATTGTCATCTTCATCAGGTGTTGTATTGATGATGTTTAACACCTTTTAATCTTGTAGAGTAAACTGAGATCACCATGTTCTTTCTTGTAGGGAATATGGTTCCCTGACCCTGAGCATAGGTTCACTTTGTGTTTGAGAGACCTAAAGATTCACGGAAATGACATGTGAGTTGTGTGCGTGCAGAAGATCAGAAAACTGACCTCCAACGGAGAATGTACATGTGAGATGTGGCAATACCAGGTCAAATGGTCATGGTAAAGATTCTCTACATTCCCAAGTTCTCTTGATGCTGGAGGCAAAGGTCATGCTCAGGGCCTGTGGTTTTGCAAAAACAAAGGTGGAGACATTCTATCTGACCTTCTCCATGTCCTCCCTCATCAGTGCTGATGCCTGATAAGCAGCTGTTATCTACTTCTTCCTGTTTTGTGTTAATAAATACTGACCCAAGGTTTGCTCGAGAGGACTCTTCACTGAGCTCC
Organism: Perodicticus potto; assembly: GCA_963574655.1. Lineage (NCBI taxonomy): Eukaryota > Metazoa > Chordata > Mammalia > Primates > Lorisidae > Perodicticus > Perodicticus potto. The sequence continues at coordinate 10,532 of CAUYRH010120798.1, read as the reverse complement.
CCAGTCACCCAGCACAGACTCTGTAAGACTCTTCATTCATCAGACCAAAAACCCCTTCATCTTCTAGATCTACAAAGAAAGCAGAAAAAAGATAAACATTAGTTTTTAATAAAAACAGTTCATAAAATGGGGCAGGGGAAAAAGTAGTTGCAGAATAAAGGATTCCTACAAATCAACAAGAAAACAATATATAAGCAATCCAATGGGAACATGGGCAAAAGACCTGAATAGGCATTTTACAAGAGAAGATGTTCAAATGGTGTATAAATATGTGAAAGACACCCAATTTTACTAGTCATCGGGGAAATGTAATTTAAAACTACAAAGAAGTGCTATACACAGAAGGATGAATAATGAAGTAAAATACTAGGTTCTGACAGAGTTGGGAAGCACCCAAACCTGTATGCACTGCTAGTGGCAGTACTTAGTTCGGAACTGTAGTGAGTTAGTGAATAGTACCTACTAGAGCTCAACATGTCTGTGCTCTAAGATCTAGGACTTCTTGTCACAAATATTATATATACCTGGCTAAACATAGTCACATAGTCACCAGAAGGTATACAAGACTGTGATAGCCCAGAAAATTCCTACATATGTATTAACATAACATGAATAAATAGTAATACACACACAATGGAATAGTATTGTCTATTACTAATACACATAACACAATATAGTGTTGATTCTGTTTGCTATAAGCTACAACTATACGCAACAGTGTGAATGAATCAAAGTGGAGCGAAATAAGCAATAAAAGTAACTCCTTTTATAATTCTATTTCTATCAAGTTTATAAATAAGCAAAACAACTTATATTCGATGTTAGGATAGTGGTTACATTCTGAAGGAGGCTTAGGCACTCCTGGGAGGCTGGTGAAGCTCTGTTTCTTGAGTTGGAGCTGGTTATTATAGGAGCTCCTGGTGACATAACAGGAGCTAATACACGTATAGGAATATTCACACTGAAAGGAATTCACTGAGGTGTTAAGTTTGTGATTTATTTACTTTTAAAGCTGTTATATTTTTTAAAAGTCTTAAAAGTAGTTTTCATCTAAGACATTGGTGATAATTAGAAAGGGGACTGGGGGCCAGGGCTGGATTTGGTAATTCAGTAGAACCTCAGTAAGTTGACCACCCAAGGGACTGTAAGAACTGTCACCCCATGGAGGAACTATGCCTACTGTACTGATGTGTAAATGCGGTGCATGTCTGGTCTATGAAAATTAGGTCAACTTGAGGTGGTTGATGTAGAAAGGTGATTAACTACGGAGGTTCGACTGTATTACCCATTGAATTTGTAAAATACTAGTGTTGGTGGTTTGGAACCACAACACTTGGTTTTTAAATGCTTGTGTTTAAAAGCAACCTTTTGTAAAATGGATTGTGGATTGTGGACTGTGGTGTAGTGGAAGAAAGCCTGAATTGAGAAGGCAGGGACCCAAGTTCTAGCTACTTTTTGTCCTAGTCCATTGGGTGAATGGGGACAAGTCTGAGCCTCGATTCCTTCTCTCTAGGATTAATAATATCTTTCTGATGGCAGAAGGATCAACTCTATGATCTCTTGGGTCCTTTCTGAGATCTAAGCTCCTCCATCCACTCGTACTGGGAAAGCTCTTAAATAAAGTAACTGATGCAACTTATTTATACTGCCATTCATTCCCAATCCTTGTTCTGACACGTTCAATTATAAATATTGCTCCAAGCACACAAAAATAAATTTCAAGGTTTATAGCAAAGTAGAATCTTAATGCTGTTGATCATAAAAGCGTCTCACCTTGTCTTCACTCTTAAATTGATCTCTTGCTTTTCTTAGCATCTGTTGTTCTGCAGCGAGTATGCTTTTCAGAAAATGTTCCATATTGGTATAGAGGAGAAGATCTTTGTTCTTCTTAATGTACTGTAGAGAGTGTGGAGGACAGAGTTAAGACCTTTGTTATCATTTCTTTTAAGTACTCTTGGACTGAATGTGGACTGGAGAGTACTATATACAAATCTGCTTGTAAAATAAAATGAAACCTCTTCATAGATGGTAGTTGTCAGAGAACTAACATTTCAGTTATGCCACTATCTCTGTGTCTTGAGAAAGTTGTTTTTAATACTCCAAAGCCTCAGTTTCCTTATCTGCAAACTAGGAATAAAAGTAGCTTCTACATTACAAGGGCATGGGGAAGATTAAATGAGATAATGATGTATGTAAAACTCTTATCTTAATATCTGGAATATGGCAAGCATGTAATACATGGTTGCTATTTGTCTTATACTTTGGTTGATTGTGGTATTTCAGTATATGCTTCAGGGTTCATATAAATCTACTTATTCATTAACGTAGTAAATATACCTGAAACCTACTATGAGCCTGGCACATGGGCTACATCAGAAAACAAAATAGATACCTTTGCTCTCATGGAGCTTACATTCTTTTTTTTTTTTTTGAGACAGAGCCTCAAGCTGTCACCCTGGGTAGAGTGACATGGCATCACAGCTCACAGCAACCTCCAATTCCTGGGCTCAAGCGAGTCTCCTGCCTCTGCCTCCCGAGTAGCTGGGACTACAGGTGCCCGCCACAACGCCCAGCCATTTTTTGGTTGCAGCCATCATTGTTTGGCGGGCCGGGCTGGATTCGAACCCTCCAGCTCAGGTGTACGTGGCTGGCGCCTTAGCCCATTGAGCCACAGGCGCTGAGCCGGAGCTTACATTCTAACAGGGGAAAGAAGTAATAAACCATGAGTGATAGTAAATTATATAAAAGCCAGGAAGTGATTTAGGAAAAAGTAGAGCAGACCAAGGAAATGTGGATAAGTAGGAGGTAAAAAGGGTTGCAAATTGAGGTGGGGTAGGCCTCATTGAGAAGGTGACATTTGAACAAAGACATGAAGGAGGTATGAGTCAGGCATGCTGTCATCCTTAGAGCAGGGTTTATTGAACTTGGTGCTGTAGACCCTTTGGGATTTTGTTGTGGGAGCTGTTTCATGCCCTGCGCTGTTTAGCAGTATCCTTGCCCTCTACCACCAGTTGTTGGCACCCCTGTACCTGAGGCATGACAATCAGATAATCTCCAGACATTGCCAAATGTCCTAAGGGATGCAAAATTGCTCCTGACTGACAACCACTGCCTTAGAGGAAAACTCCCCTTAGGAGGGGAGTGTACCTGGTGTGTTTGAAGACCAGCAAGGAAGAAAGTGGGGTTGGGGTTATAGGTGAGGGGCGAGAGACAAAGGGAACTTGGCTTCTTTGTCTTTTACTCTGAGTGAACTGGGAATCATGGCAGGATTTTGAGCAGATCTGGTTTTCATTTTGAAAGGATCACTTTGCTGTTTTGAGAATAAAATGAAGAGAGACAAGGGTGGACTCAAGGAGACCAATTAGGAAGTATTATATACTTCAGGTAAGAGATGATGGTGATGATCCTGCTCCAGGATAGCAGTGGTATAGTTGATGCGTAGTGGCGGCATGCCTGATGAGCAGCTGTTAGATTCTGGACATCCTCTGAGGGGAGCACAACAGGATTTCCTGATGGATTGGTCGTAAGGTGTATGTATCAGAAGGTTTGAGGAATTCTTTGCCATGAAAAACTTGAACAGTAGACTTGCTGTCAATCAAGATAGGGAATTTTGGGGGTGAAGAAGGTTTACAAAGATCAGAAATTGAGTTTTGTACATGTTGAATTGGAGATACTTATCACATATCCAGGTGGAGATGGCTGATAAGCAGTTGGAAACATGAGTTGAGTTGGGGCTGAAGATCAAAATGTGAGAGTCATTGACTCATAGACAGGATTTAAAGCTAGAAGAATGGATGACTCCCCCAAGGGGAATAAATCTTGGCCCCCCAACATTAAGAGGTCAGAGAGAGGAGGAGGTGTCAACAAAGGTCACTGAGAGGTAGGTAGGGCGAAAATCAGAGAGGTGGGCCAGTGCCCTGGCAGCCAAGTGAAGAAAATGTATCGAGGAGGAGAAAGCGATCTGATGTGTCAAATGCTGCCGATAGACAAGAACAGAGAATTGACTGTTCTCTGTGGTCTGTGGGAGCTGGGGTATAAGTGAATTCTGTGGTCTTAATGGCCAACATCAGCAGCAACCATGAAACAAACCCCTGACTCAGTAACTAATGGAGATTTAATCATGAAGAAATGCATAGGGGGTATTTAATCAGGAGTCAGGAAAGATCTAGAAGCTAGTCTCAAATCTACCACTACAAATAGCTTCATGATTTTGGGCAAACTCCTTACTCTTTTAAAATACATAATATGGCTAAAAATACATATACTACCTATTTTGCAAGAATGCTAACTGGATCAAGTGAGATAATATATTTAAAAGTGGCTTTGAAAATTATAATTTGATGTAATGAAAAAAGATGAGTTCTTGCTTATAACTCAAGAATGGATTGACTTAATGGAAGGTAATATTTTTAAGATCATAGACATAAATTTTGATATCTTTTAAAGAGCTGAGATGATGTTCAATTTACTCCATAGATAGGTTTTTTTATCACTCTCATCCATCCCCTCCCCCTTTCTTTTTTTGGCCAGGGCTGGGTTTGAACCCACCATCTCAGGTATATGGGGCTGGTACCCTATTCCTTTGAGCCACAGGCACTTCCCCCCAACCCCCTTTCTTGATTCCTGTGACCTTTACATCTCTTTGTGCCTGTGTGTGCCCACTGATGAGCTCCCAATTATTAGACAAGACACACATGTTTGTTTTTCCACTCCTGAGATACATCATTTAGATAATGGTCTCCATATGGGTGATGGGCATATTGAAAGCCCCAACTTAAGCATTATAAAAGGTATCTATGTAACAAAAACGTTTGTACCCCCTTAATATTTTGAAATAAAGAAAATCTTTTAAAACAATGGCTGAGATATTTCATAAAGGTGCTTTAAATAACACAATATTCAGAAGAATATCATTGTCAAGCTTGCCTGGAATATAGCACACTGTAAGTCTGAGGAAATATGCCATCACTTGGACATCTAAATTTAGTATGAGTCACAGTGAGTTATACAAATGGAATTCTGCTTGCTTACTGATAATATGTTAGTGATACACGAAGTTATGTAATTCATAGACCCACATTTGCTATCCCTATGACTCAACGTAACCACTGTCCACCCCATAGGATGTATTATTTAAAAAAATGCTGTCAAATGTGGTTTGAGAAGTAGACTGAGTGTTAAGGCAGTATAACTGCTACATAGCCCAGAAATATCTGAAAAGGTCATACACTTCTTTGTGAAGAAGCTAATTTTTATTTATTTATTTATTTTTATTTTTTGAGACAGAGCCTCAAGCTATCACCCTGGGTGGAGTGCCCTGGCATCACAGTTCACAGCAACCTCCAATTCCTGGGCTCAAGCAATTCTTCTGCCTCTGCCTCCCAAGTAGCTGGGACTACAGGCACCTGCCACACAGCCTGGCTATTTTTTGGTTGCAGCCATCATTGTTGTTTGGCAGGCCTGGACTGGATTCGAACCTGCCAGCTCAGGTGTATGTGGCTGGCGCCCTAGCCACTTGAGCCACAGGTGCCGAGCCTACTTATTTTTTTGAGACAGAGTTTCATTATGTTGCCCTTGGTAGAGTACTGTGGCATCACAGCTCACAGCAACCTCAAAATCTTGGGTTCAAGCAATTCCCTTGCCTCAGCCTCCCAAGTAGCTGGGATTACAGGCTCTCACCACAATGCTCAGCAATTTTTTTTGTTACAGTTGTCATTGTTGTTTAGCTGGCCTGGGCCAGGGTGGGTGGGGGGGAACTCACCAGCCTCGGTGTTTGTGGCTGGAGCCATAACCACTGTGCTATGGGCGCCAAGCTGAGAAGCTAATTAAGGTCATGTGATACACATGATAAAGTTACTTATCTCTTCTGATGATTCTAGCTCCAAGCAAGACTCATGCTTCATTTCAGTGAGTTTAGAGAGATCTCTTTCCTTCCCAGAGCCGCACTGCTCTTCCTGCACAATAGCACTCATGCTTTGGTCAAGCTCACTGTCCTAGGAAATCGCTGACATTCACAGTGTGATGGAGAATGCATCCTTGAAATATGCTTTCAGCCCCTGGGCAAGGAAAGGAAAGTGAGGGGGCAGATCAGTAGGACTCTGAGGCAACTGTTACTAAAGCTTTAAAATAATAGTTGAAAGGAAAATGGGCCTTGAGATTTTCACCCTCCCTTGTCCTTATCATGGGCAATTATTGTCATTAGCAATTCTGGTGAGGTTTGTAGACTGACACTTAAATTTCCATGGAAGGCTGAGATGCTGTCCTCATGGGAAGGACAATTCCGTCAAGAGTGGTGCATGAGTTTTGTCGTATACGCCCATGGGAATTTTGATTAGGAAAGTCTTTCTGGGCAGGCAGTGGGAACCAAAGGTCACCAGTAGGATTCAAACAGATTTGAAATATTGAAAGCATTTATTTTCCTGGGGAATAGGGTCTGAGTCATAGGGAATGGGGTCTGAGTCACAGAAAAATAGAAGCAAAATGCCCTGTGCATGTCATAATACCTCATAAAATGACCTCAGAAAAACAGGGTTGGAGTCCTGCTGGACATCCCCGGCAGCGATGTGGGCCAGGCAGCGGATCAACAGCAGAATGAAGTTTCCCACAGATGCCAAACACTCTTTCCTAACAAACAGCGTGTTTTCAGCACTCTGGAGGAAATATCCAAACACAGAGAGTCAAGCTCAGGGAGCACCTCCACGGCCTCTTTCTTTTCCTAGGTTTGTGGTATATGGTCTAAGAATCAGTAAAATTCTCTGGGCCTCATGGAAATTTACTGAAGGGAAGATTCAGATTCAGACTAAGGAAAGATTATTGTTTTAATTTAACTCTCTGAATAAGTCATTTTTCTCTACTGTCTCCCAATTTTTCCTGCTAACTCCATCTTACAGAAAACAAACTACAATAGAACCTCCATAGTTGGCCACCTCCCCACATTGACTACCTCCTTGAGTTGACCTAATTTTCATCGACTGGACATGCATCACATGTACTCAATGGAAGTTCCTTATGTTGGCCATCTCTGTATGTTGACCAGTTTGCTACAGTACCTTGGGTCAGCTTACGGAGTCCAAAGTTACTGATGTATCTCTGCTATCTTTTATCAAAGTCCTACAAGTACTGTTTCCTTAAGCCAGGGGTCCTCAAACTATAGCCCGCGGGCCACATGCTTCGATGTGAATTGTATTTGTTCCCGTTTTGTTTTTTACTTCAAAATAAGATATGTGCAGTGTCCGTAGGAATTTTTTTGTAGTTTTTTTTTTTTTAAACTATGGTCTGGCCCTCCAGTGGTCTGAGGGACAGTGAGTTGGCCCCCTGTTTAAAAAGTTTGAGGATGCCTGCCTTAAGCAGTGGTTCTCAAACTTTCATGGAATTAGAATCACAAGGAGTGATTCTGTTCTTGTGGCCCATCCCAGAATTTCTAGTTCTACAGGTTCAAGGTATTTCTACTTTTACCAAGCTTCCCTGATAGTTAATACTGGAGTTCCAAGGGCCATAGTTTGGGAATCACTGCTTTTGGGGGCTCTGAGGCTTCTTTGTCTTCTGGAGCGTTGCTGTAATCAATTTCACGTGTTACCTGCCTTTCAAATCAAATAATTGATTTGAAAATCACTCCCTTGTTCATTCTCTTAAGGGGAAGCACATTGGCAGGGAAAAACCTTTGGTAATTTGGAATCAAACAAGCTAAAATCTGTCCCTTGAATCAGGTGTGGGTGGTAGCATAGACTAATGGTTATGAGGATGTTTTTGGCATTAAATGCATCTGAACTTGAGTCTCAACTCTTGCTAACACTGTGATCTTGGGAAAGTTATATAGCTTCTCTGGGTTTCAATTTCCTAATTCATAAAATGGAGTCAATGATTGTACCTACCCCATAGTGTTGTTGTAAGTTAGAAGTGAGCTAATGTATGTAAGGCAGGTGACAAACTGAACTCAATGAATCCGGAGTCTGTTTTCCTATCAGTAAAGTGAGATTAAACTCTTTCTTTATAGAGTTACTTTGAGGATCAAGTGAAATAATGCTGGTTAAGTACCACATATGAGTAATTTTTGGTCTTATTAAATCCCTTAATGATTTGCTAGTCAAGTGTTAACTGTTTTATAATCCTCCAACATTATAAAATGTTGGAGAATTAGCAGATCCTTCTTGCAGAATTATTTAAAAGTGGACCTTCATTAGTGGTTAAGGTTATAGCTAGATACACCATCTTAGAGTCACCAGCAAGGCACTTCCAATCTACATATTCGAAGAACTACCAGGAGAGGAACAAATTAGACTCTTTTCTGTGTAAAGATGCTGATAGTGCAAGATTTCCTGAAGCTGGAACCAAAACTCTTATGGGAAAGGTTTGGAACCTCTGGCTCTGATAATGACAGAGATCTATTAATGGGCACAAAGCCATTAAGCTTCTCTGGGCATGCTTCCCGGACATATCTGGCTCACTGATTAGAGAAAGCTCTTACAAGGTGACATTTATCATGCCTTCATGCAATGATTTATTTCCAAGGAAGAATAAAATATGTCAAGAGTTGAGAGAAAAAATGTTTTTATAAAACACAATCTTTTTTTGCCTTTGTTTATTTTGACTAGACCCCAGAATTTTATAACCCACATTCAGGAATGGGGATTTGTAGCACCTGATAAAAGAAGGAGCCTTGAAAGGCAGGAAGATGGGAAGCAATCTGCAGGCTGATTTCTGGAGCCTGAAAAGAATGAAGGACAAACAAAAGCAATTTTATCTTTTTGCTAAAAAATTTCTCATGCAAAAAAATAATTTCTCATGCAGCTTAACTACAGATCATCTGTCAAATCAGTGGAAAGTAAATGTAGTGGAGCTCTGATTTAAATCATAACAAGATAAGTAGATTCAGGGTCCACTGCAGGAAAGTAGGAAGAGTATGCAGGTATTTAATATTTATGCTAACTATGACAGTCAACGTACTACTTTTCTAAATACAGGTGGATTAGATTGGCAGTCAGGCATAGGGTTCTCCAGAACTTTTGGCTGTGTGAGCTTAGGTAAATTTACTCAACTACTCTGTGTCTTTCCCCTTCACATTCAAAATTGGAAAAGTAGCAGTATTTGTTTCTTAGTTTGTTTGTGAGGATTAAGGGAGTTAAGTCGTGCATATCATTAGAACGTTTTCCGGCATGTAGTAAGTGCGTCATTCTACCTATGATTAATATCATTTGGAAGGTTAGACTTAGAAAGGATAGAGTAGGAAGTTCACTGCTCCACGTGCTTAATCCCAGGGAAAACCCACCACCTTAAAGCCGCCTTCCTGACCACCCTGACCTTCATGGCTGCACCCCCACAGACAGGCCAGAAACCAGACTTAACACGCAACTGGGGGGTGAGCAGGTGCAGGAGGGAGAGGCCATACTGGAAAACCACAAACTCCCTGGTGGAAAGGTCTGTGGGTTGCACAGTTACCAGCTCTTCTTCCTGCACTGTCTGAGGTTTCAGGAGATCCTGCAAAGCACTTTTTGGGTCTACAGAGATCAAGAGAAATCAATTAGAATTTCACTGATTTTTCTGTATAGTAATAATATGTTAGCAACAACAACACAACTTAGCTTAGGGCTTTTTTTTTAAAGGGCCAGATAGTAAGATATGTTAGACTTTGCCAGCCAAAGACCAAAATTGAAGTGCAGAGTTCATGTTCTCTGCCATCATGCTAGAAGTGGGGGCTCATTCTCCTACAAAGCCTTCTCTGGGAACTCACCCGAGTGTGTTGCCTGCATGGGTTGGCCCTGCCCTTCAAGTAATAGATGCTTTTTCTGGGGACAGCCTCCCTGGGACTAAATCCCAGAACTGCTCATTGGCTATACAATCTTTGACTACCTACTCAACCTATCCAGAAGCTTCCTTTACTAGGTTTTTGTAAAAATTAAATGAGTTAGTATATCCAAAGATTTAAAATAGTGCATGGCTTAATTGTAAATCATGCCATAAAAATTTCATTCTTCTTTGCATATTAATTCCCTAATCATTCAAAACTATAAAACTATTTTTAGCTCATCGGCCATCCAACAATAGGTACAGGCTGTAGTGAGCCTACAGGCTGGAGTTTGTTGATCCCTGCCAAGTTTAGGGGTGTTCGTGGAGCTATGCTTAACTAGGGGCCCAGCATCAAGGTCTAGTGAAAGGCTCGCATTCATTTTCTGTTACTTCTCTTCCACTGGGGAGTTGAAGCACACTGGGTTCTTCAGGGCAGGTGAGCCACACTGTCTTTACTTCCAATTCCAAGGGGTATTGGTAAAGTGATCTAGGGTCCCTTTGGGGGGCAAGGATTTTTTTTTTGTCATTTTCTCTGTTTTTCTCCCTGTCTCTCATACTTTCCCATTAATTTCTTTCTTTTTTTTTTTTTGAGACAGAGCCTCAAGCCGTTGCCCTGGATAGAGTGTTATGGCATCACAGCTCACAGCAATCTCCAATTCCTGGGCTCAAGTGAGTCTCCTGCCTCCACCTCCCAAGTAGCTGGGACTACAGGCGCCCGCCACAACGCCCGGCCATTTTTTGGTTGCAGC
>CAUYRH010120790.1:0-45308 GCA_963574655.1 Perodicticus potto | reverse complement strand
TGGCCAAGGAACCCATACACCTATATATACCCTGAGGCTAGAGGCCTAGAGGAGGAGACGGGGAAGGACCAGGAGAGGAACGGAGAGAGCTTCTCTCTCCCTACTTGAAATCTCTCCCACTACCAGGAGCTTTGGTGTTTTCTGTCAATCAATTCTGTCTTATCATGGACGGGTGGGGGGGGGGAAATAATGTAATGAAGAATAATAAAATACATGTATTTAAAAATAAAAAAATAAAAAAAAAAAAGAAAGAAAAAAGAAAACAGCACATTGTACCCCATGATTGCATTAATGTACACAGCTATGATTTAATAAAAAAAAAAAAAAAGAGCTATCCTAGAAAAAATAAATAAGTAAACAAAATTAAGCTATGGCAGATGCTTCAATAGCCATCTGTGCATAAGATGCATGAACTAATCACACAGTGTCTCCCTACACTGAACACCTTTACTCTGTTCTCAAGGATTTGGCATTTCTTGTGCCTTGGGTTACTTTGGTTGCTGTGTGCTGGTCAATCCTGCCCAGTACATCTCAGTAGCCATTCATTGTCACTTACTTCTTTTCTTTGGCCTCTGTATCAGGAAACTTTTGATAAATTATGCTGTGTAACCAACACCACCCAAATCTCAGGGTCTTACAACCACACAAATTTAGTTCTTGCTCTTCTTGTGGGCTGAATGTGGCTGTGCTCCACAAGTCCTCATTCTGGGATCCAGGCTGAAGGAACAGCTCCTATCAGGGACACGCCATCCTCCTGGCAGAGGGCAAAGAGGAGGCTCCTAAGATTTCTGCTCAGAAGTTCCAGAAATCAGTCTGCCCACATTCCTTTGCCAAAGAAAGCACATGGTCAAGTATGACATTACTGGAATGAGAAGTATCTTCTTTTCACAGCTGGACACATGGAGGAGGGGACTGGAGGGAGGAATCCAGTGGAGAGTAGCAATGAATATTCTCAAAAATGTGGTAATCTATTGCTAAGCCTTTGGTAGTCACTTGGCAAGAAAATTGAGAATGTGGTTATTTATTAAAAATCAATATTTGCTGTATAAACACCTTTACACCTTGATGCTCTGTTTTCATGCCTTTCTGTGTATTTAACAACTTTTCCTTTGAATGCCAAAAGAATATGTAATTTTTGGAGATACTTTAAACATCCCTTGAACTCAAATACATAGTTACCAACAGCACAAATGGCTCAACTGAAGCAAAATCAATGTGGCAACAGGGACATAAGTCTACTCATAGACAATGCCAGCTGGGTCACAGCTATCTCCTGTTGACAGCAGGCATAAAGCATCTTTGTGTGTGAGATGCACCTCAGTTGTATACTTGTTGAAATGTGAAAATGATATACTCTACAATCAATGAAACACAGTATGTGTGTGGAAACTAGGATTTGCTGGTCAACCCTTACATAAAGGTTTGTTCTGCATCCTTGCTTCTCGAAGAGGGCTGAGACCCACAGCTATTGATGTCTTCTGGGTAGATTATAAATGCAAAATTTCTGGCCTCAACAATGACTCCTTACTCAGAACATTAATAAGATCCACAGGTGACCCAAATGTGCATTAAAGTTAGGCAAGCAGTACCCCAACTGCTTGTGGTTAACTAACCCTAAACAGCTTTCATCTCATAGCTGGGAAGTGTACACAGTCGTGTGAACACACACTTATGGATCCTGGGCACAATCAGATGGCTTCTGTTTGGAATTTCTCCTGCAACCTGGAGTACCACGTGCAGGGTAAGATGAAAATGTTTCAGAGGATTATTCCATTGACCCAAGGGAAGTGTGGTGACAAGGATAGGTTGGCTATCTTAACCTTGGCTGCACAGTACAAAATCTGATGATTAAGTCTGCAAACTCCTAGAAAAAGTGCTACATACCTCATTGCTGAATATCACTATGGTCACCAGAGGGCCAAGGGGAGCACTTCACCTGGAGAAGTATATATTCCTTCAAAATATTGACCCCCTGGGTCCTGCCCTAGGAGATTCATTTGGTCTGGATCACTCATGGTTTTAAACACTTCTCCTGGTGACCCTGTTGTGCAGCCTGGGTGGGGCTTCTCATGCAGAGGAGTGGAAGGTCCATTTGCAAGCTCTTCATGCACTAGGAACAGTGCTGTCTAAGCTCTCCTGTGAGCAAATGAAGTCTCTTCTTCATTCTTGGAATCACTATGTAAATGTGTTCTGATTTGGGATGAGGAAAGGCAAGGCTGGATGTTTAGAGACACCAGGAATCTGAATTCAAGTAGTGTGACAAGGGCTCCAGATTTGATTTGAATGCTAATCTTGGTTTAAATGTCCCGTGTACCTCCAAAGTGGGAAAACCACACAAACCTGAAGTCCGGAGAGCTGGAGTTTAAACTTGTTTCTATTGATCATCTCTTCTTTACCCTGGAATAAACTTAATGAGTTTGTGGTGCTATAAAGAAACACTGAAGGCTGGGTAATTTTTTTTTTAAAAAAAGAGTTTCCTTTAGCTCACAGTTCTGCAGGTTGTCCTAGAAGCACTGGACAGTTTCTGGTGAGGCCTCCAGAAGCCTCCACTCCTGGTAGAAGGGGAAGGGTAGCAGGTATAACATGGCCAGGGGAAGGAAGCAAGAGACAGGGGGTAGGGAGGTGCCAGGTCTTTTTAACAATCAGTTTTCATGGGAACTAGCAGAGGGAAAACTCACCAAGCCATTCACAAGAGATCTGCCCCCATGACCCAAACACCTCTCACTAGCTCCACCTCCAACATTGGGATCAAACTTCACCATGAAATTTGGAGGGGATAAGTGTGTAAATTACGTCATCATCTCTACTCCACGAGCCTCAGTTGCAAAGATGTGTACATATGCAAATATACACATATGCAGTAACACTCATATTCATGCAGCAACTTTTGTTTTTCACTTGAAGAGGCACAATTTATTTCGTTAAAGTCAAGCAGGATGATGTGGTGATAGGTAAGTAGTATCAAGCATGTAGCAGTCCACATTTGTCACAGTGGACTGACGGATGCAGACAGCAGGCCGCAGGCCACACCCTGCTTGGCAGGGCATTGCACACCTGCACCACAACCCAGGGCACAGGACAGCCAATCACATAGCAATTTTAACGACATGTGAACCTCTACTATTTTACAAGCCTCTCAGATTGTCAAGGGTCATAAATATAGATTGAACCTACCTTTTCTATCTGGTAGCCCATAAATGTAAAACTGGGATTGACAACATTGTTATCAGAGGAAGCGGACTTTTGTTCTGTCTTCTAGCTTTGAAATGTCTAACCCATCTTGAGTTAGGTTATGAATGTTGGCAATAATCAACCAGACTTCTGAAGTGGAAAAATTAAATGCACCACCACTACTGACAACAGGCCTTTCATTTTAAAAGGATGTAAAGTTCAAAGGTGAATGTGGATGTTGACAACCCCACATTGCTTTGCTTAGGCGTCAGTTCTCCGTCCCTGGGTGGTTCCCAAATGACCACTCCTGCTGGATGACGTAGGAGGAAACATGGCAGCCATCATGAATCTCATGGGGAAAGTGGCAAGAGAGAAGGAAAAGATCAGTGTATGAATCTTCTACTTTGGGAGGTAAAACATAGCACTTATCAGGAGGAAGAAAAAGAAGGTCTCTGTATGATCATTCTTCCTCCACTCAGTTCTGCTTTTCATCTGTAAACTGGTGATATTCTGATCAAAATGCAAGCATATGCTCTTGGAGGCAAAGATAATCCCACATTCAAAAGCAAGAGTCAAGATCTCAACACTGTGCAGAGAAGAACAATTGCATTGAGTGGAAGGTGCCTTTTCTTAGACAACACCTTGGTGAAACAGGCTGCTCAAGCCCACGTACAAATAAGCATGAAATCAATCAAGACACTCTGAGGAGCTGCAGACCAAGGTGCTGAAAAGGCAGGAGGACCAGGAGGAAGAGATACTCAGAAGGAACAAGACATTTTTTTCTTTTGGTTTTTTTTTGGGGGGGGTCAAAAAGGGATAGGAAATGAGTCGAAATGTATTCTAGAAATTAAGAGTGACATACAAGAATTGCAGATAAAAGGGAACAAAAGATGCATGCTAAGGAATATGGGTTTCAAAACAGGGCAACACTACCCAGGATGTTACAGGATAATCAGTGAAAAGGTAACTCTTTCAACCCAAGTCACAGAGAATTTAAGCTTTGATCACTTCAAAGGAAACCAAATATGGTAAACGGGAAACCTTTAGGGACAGATGGAGAAGGAGGGTATTAAGTTTGTGAGAGTATAATAACATAGATTCCTTGGAGGTCACAATAAAACAAACCCCAAAAGCCCCCTATGCCCCTGAAGTGTAGGTGCTACTGCGGTCCCCAGGCAAAGTTGTCAACAGGCCTGCCATCTGGAGGTGGCAAGCCCCTTGGCCTTAGATGAAGCATGTGGTCAGGTGGGAAAGAAACCAAAGGCAGCCCTGGGGTCCAGGGTCAATGAAATGTTGTGAATCAGGGAATGAAAAGTTGTGAATTATTAAGTTGCCAAAGTGGGTAGGATGACAACACAAATCACCAGGTGTCATGAAGGAATGAGGCTTTGAGAGGTCCCATCGCCCTGTGAGCAGGCCACTCTGGATGTGGGGCCGGACCCATGTCCAGTGCACGGTTGCAGAAGTGAGCCTCAGAGGACAGGAAGTCCCTCCTGAAACATTAAATAATGTTGCAACCAGAAAGGTGCAGGAAAATGTCAGAGATAATGAACCAAAACTAACCCACAGTATTAGGACTTCTGCTCAATTCAGGAATGATCTATGCAACCATCACCAAACAGCAAGGTCTGCATCATTTAAGACCTTTGAAATATCTGTGGGATTTCAGCATATGAGAGACTGAGACTTACTGGCCTGGGTTCAAATCTGAAATTTTTAGTTGATCGTAAACTCATGGTTTATAAGCGTATTTTACTTTGTAAAGAGTACTTCACATTTAAGAGAATTTGATTTATTATCTTTTTTTTAATTTCAGACTGATATGAGGGTACAAATGATTAGGCTATATTGTTTTCACTTCCGAGGTAAAGCTCAAGTTGTAGTTGAACCCTTCACCCAGGAGCACGCTGTGTACCCCAACATGGTGCACAGTATGAGAACTTGCCAATCACCTTCCTCCTCCCCTTTCCCCGTTGCCTTCTCTCTCCTCCCCCTCACTAGAATATACTTGTTTATTCTGTGTGGGCATGTGGTTGTCTGTATATTGGTTTCATAACTTTATAAAAGTGGAGTGAGTATAGGTGGCACCTGTGGCTCAAGGAGTAGGGCGCCAGCCCCAAGTACTGGGGGTGGTGGGTTCAAGCCCGGCCCTGGCCAAAACTGCAAAAAAAAAAAAAAAAAAGTGGAATGAGTGATTAAAAGGAATTTGTGTGGTTTGTAAGTCTGACACAGTATATTAAATTTTGAAAATATTTTTAAATGCTTTCTTAATAAACAAATGCAACTGATCATTTTTACTTTCATACTAAAATTACTAAATTTATTAATTAAAACAAAAATTATCATTTTAACTTAACAACAAAGAAAGAAATTAATTTTTAACTTTGGAAATTGAGCATTGATTTAAACAAAAATTACTCCAAATATTTTTCCGAGACAAAACCGTTACCAAAATGTTCTTTTAAAAAATTGTAGCTGTTGCACAATGAACTCAGAAAGGTGTCATGTTTTGCTTTGAAATATAAGTAGAATTTTTTGGTTTTAGTTTTTACTTAACCATTTGAAGGGGGAAAAAAATAAATGATCCAAATATCTCAGCTACTTTTAGAGTCTCTATTGCATTGATACAGTTTTTAGTACAACACCCAGCTAGCAACATTCCACACACACTGACTAATAATAACACGATAATGATAACTTTAGCATTTTGGTTTTTCAAGCATGTTCATTGCCCTGTCTAATCAAGGTTTTCTACATAGCAACCAGAAGCTATTTACAATCTGGCTCTTCTTTACATCTGCTTGAAACCTGAGGACATATACACCTTACTGACATCATTGTGAACTGTCCTTGGACTTGACAGCTGAGAGTATTCCATTTCTAGGTGATTTTGTTTCTCCTTGGAGCTGAGTACAGAAGCTAAGTCTTTAAAAGCTAAAAACTCTTTAACAGGAAAAGGGCCCCACACCATGTGGAGCTCTTAGTAGGTGCAGGACACGCCTGGGTTCCCCTTTTCCCAGCTCCCTAATGTCAAGCCTTGTTTGCCTTCTTCCTCTAGGAGGGAAAAAAGCAGTAGCCCATTCTGGTCCCAGGAGGCCCTTGGCGGATTTCAGACAGTGTCTCCAGGTTGCAGAAAATGTGCTGTTCTGAGGGTTCAGGTATAATTTCCCTTCCCTGGTCCCACTTGGCTCCTGGAGGTTCCATCCCGTGCAAAATAGGAACAATTTTCTCAAGCATAGACTCAGGCCCTTCTTTTTGTTTTTCTGAGTGCTCTCTCTCAAGGTCCTGATTTGGGGACCCCAGTGGGTTTGAAGAGCACCCCCAGTTCAAGTGCACAGTCCTCGTCCTGATCCCTGTACCCAGGGGACCATGGTTGTGCTCCCGGGGCAGTTTTGACTTGGATGACAAGTTTGCGGTAAGTGTAAAAATTGCCATTTCATACAGAAGGAGAGGACTCTGTGGGGCTTCCACCCTATTCTCTGAGGGTCCCACTGCCGGAAAAGGTAAGATCGGCCACTCCAGATCCCTTCCAACCTCTCCCTGCTGCCAGAAACACCAACCCCTGTTTCCTGGAACCCCATGAGCTGCAGGAAGTTGATAAATGAACTCCAATGAAGAAAGCAGGTGACTGAGGGGCCTCAGGGCTGCTCTTCCCAGCCAGCACAGACTTCACATAGCTGAGGAGCCAGTGGCACATTGGGCACACTGACCAAGGTACTGAAGGTGTGTTAAGTATTTCACCAACAGCCTCAAGTGGAACAGTGACTTCACGATGGCAAGCCCACACAGAAAGCACACAGATGGTCATGGGATGGATATGTCTTCCATGGCTCCCCAGTGAGGACAAAAGTCTTTCACTGCCTTAACACTCTTCTCTACCCTGACCCCATGTACCAGCCCCAGCAGGGCTCTGTCTCCCCACCCAGTCCCCACAAGCAGAAGTGTGGCTCCAGGGTGGGGAGAAGACTCCATAGTCACAGATAGGACTTCACACCTCTACAGCCTCTCTGAGTAAGGTGACCAATGATCCGGGTGTTGGCACTGAAACTCCTGCATCCTGGAAAACCTCTCAGTCCCCACAAATTGGAGTAGCTGTTTGCCCTACCTGTGAAAAGTACCGAATGTCCTTCTTTTGAGAAGTAGCCAGAGCTCTGTTCTGAGCCAAACACAAAGGAGTGCCCAGAGTCCTTCACAGATGCACCATTTGAGAACATATTGGAAAACCTTTTGTGCGGCAAACTGATCTTTATGCAAAAGAGAGCACCCCTCTGCTGGACACACCACACCAATTCCTTGGTAAGCGACAGACTCGGCCATCTGGTAGGAGGCCATTTGTGACTCAAGTGGCACTCAATTTCAAATCAGAGTTAAATGAAAAGTTATTTCCCCTCCAAAGCGTCCTGTTTTGTCCACTTGTTTACCATAACAACCTGCTATTAGTCTAAGCGTGTTTCCATCACCGGATCATCCTGACTCAATCTGTTAGCCATCGCATTTTAAGTTAAGCTAACATTGCCACAGTCACCGGGCACCTTTGTTCCACCTGTAGTCTGCCTTGTTTTGGAACCATGGGGTATAGTTTTCTAGTCAACTCTGGAGGTGCTGGGAGAGGTGTGATGGGCTCATCAATCCTCAGCTCCACCAGAGGAAGAGAAGTTGTGGGGGTGGGGAAGATACCACACCTGTCCCTTAGACCAATGCTCCCAACGCAGATGATTGTGCTGCATCTCCCAGGGAACTCTGGCAATGTTTACAGACATTGTTGAAGTCTTGCTACGGCATCCTGGTGGGTAGAAGCCAGGGATGCTGATAATACACCCTACTACACACAGGACAGCCCCCCACAACAAAGAATCCGAGGTCGGCGTCAGTTGAAGATAAGGCAGCCAAAGCGCGCACATTCATCACCCGTGAGACATGTCCTCACTATTTCTAAATAAGCAAAACACCTTCTTTTAGAGGGAGACAGAAGAGAATATGAATTTAAAAATTCTAGCCTAGAGAATAAAGATCTCCTACCTACCCGGTATTAGGAGCAATCAGTGTCTGAGGAGGACTGCTGTTGATGGCGCCAATAATGTTGAAGAAGCCGCTGCTGATTCTGCAGCTCTTCCCTCTGCTGAGGGGGACAGGCTGCTGTTGTCAGTTTCATATTGAACTCTCTTTGGAATATTTTGGAAATTAATTTTTTCCAAGCACATGTATGCAGATGTTCATGGGAGCATTTATTCACAATACTCGCCAAGTGAAGCATTCCAGATGCTCAACAGCTGCTGAACTAATGATCAAAATGTGGTAAATCTGCACAATGGAATATTACCCGGTGATAAAAAGGGAGGATGACATGAACGGACCTCAAAAGTGTCACACTAAATGAAAGAAGCCAGGCAGAAAAGCTCACATATTGCACGGTTTGAATAACATGAAGCATCTAAAAAACGCAAATCTGTAGAAAGAGCAGATGAGTGGCCGCCTGGGGCTGGGAGAGGCTCCCCAGGGCTGGAATAGGGATGGGCCACAAATGGGTGTGACAGGTATTTGTGGAGTAGCAGAAAGGTTCTGAAATTGGATTGTGGTGGTAACTGCACAACACTGTAAATTTATTAAAAATTATTAAATTGTATACTTAAAACAGGTGAATTTTCATAATTTATAAGTTATACCTCAATAAAACTCTTACTAAAACTCTATTGGACTTGGAAGGATTTTTTTTCCTGATATTTGGTAGGAAATATTGTAGAAAGAACACTTAATTGGAAAAAATTATATTAATGTTTTAGTCCTGCCTCTACCCACAAATAATTGCATTACTGAAGGCGGGACACTGATTTGCTCCTAGACTCAGTTTCCCCATCAGTAAAGTGATGACAGCCTCTGAGATACTGTTTGTATCTCATACCATGAGATTTAGTCAATTGCTTGCATTTCAGATGGAAGAGCAGACACTGTGCTTTTTCAACCCTTTTTGTTTTTACAGCACACTTCAACCTATGGTTAAACTTCCACAGCACACTTCAATTATGTTGATTAAAAAAAAGAGTAAAATTAAAATATAGTTACTGTGCTTTGAACTTCTTTCAAAAATAATTTAATTAGTGATCTCTACATTTTTTCCAGCACCTCTAAGATCCTCTCCTGGGATACATACCAGTGTGCACTAGCATAGCAGCTGAAAATCACTAAGTAGATGGCTACAACTTAACTCACGAGCCTAGGTCATCACTTTCCAACAATTAAATCATGCTTGAAACCACTTTGGTTTCTACGTAATGGATGGAGTGACTGTTCCAACACAAGTAAAGTCCAAGACCACCGGATAGCTCAAACAGCCTCTTTCCCAAACTCACCCTGCTGGCGGTCAGGGGTTCTCCTTCCAAACAATGTCCCCACGGTCACCAGCAGAGGAGGTGTGCCACCTCCTCACACAGACCCAGAAAAGGACCATGGCAGAGTCCATCATCCACGCTTCCTGCTTCTGGGGCAGGTACATACTTGTCCAAGAAGGCTCCTCTCCCCTTCCCACACCTGGCTGTAGGGCCACTTCGCCTGCTCCGGATAAAGCGAGG
This sequence comes from Perodicticus potto, assembly GCA_963574655.1. Classification (NCBI taxonomy): domain Eukaryota; kingdom Metazoa; phylum Chordata; class Mammalia; order Primates; family Lorisidae; genus Perodicticus; species Perodicticus potto. The sequence continues at coordinate 35,571 of CAUYRH010120790.1, read as the reverse complement.
ACATGGTGCAGACCAGAGCCCGGCGTCCTGGCAGGACAGCACCTCCCTGACCACGCCCATTAGATCTCTCTGGTTCACCAGTCGTCACCGGGTGGACAGAAGAGCACTGCTCTACCCCCCCTACCACTTTTAGGTCATTAAAATGACAACAACAAAACAAGGGACCACCCTAACTCAAAATACAAATGGTGCCAAAGAAAGTATACACATTTTAAGAAAGGAAAAAGCGGAAATAAAAATTGCAATACTTAGGATATACCAGTAACATTATCTCGTATATTGTATCTTGTATCTCTTGTAATTGCAGACATCAAACATGACTTGAGTATTACAATTTCGATAGAGCTTTTTTCCCTTTCTTAAAATGTGCAGAAATTTTCTTGGCACCCTCTGTAGTTTCCAAAATCACTTTTCCATTCATGAATTCCCACCCACGTCACACGTAGCATCAACTAAATAACCAAGAATCAATGGTAGTCACAGATCTCCCATTTATCTAATGGGATTATCTTCCAAGGAGAATTCCCTTAGCAAGATGAGGAGATTCAGTCAGGCTATGTCAGATTGGGAAGATGGGCTGGAAGCCTTCCTTTCCTTTCTGCATACCTGGAATCACCAGACAGAGGTCCACCCCGTGCACCATCTGGCACCAGCATTTATCACAGAGCATGTTGTTAGGGAGCGGGAGGCAGAGTGGTACACAGCAGTCCAGAAGCACTGAGTTATTTCTTTTAGTACAAAAACTCATCTGGGTCCTTTCCTACCGTGTGGTTACACAGATCCTCTGAAAGAATTTCCAATTCTGTCACTACATCACTAAATTAAGGGGCATAATTCTCCCAATTAAGCATTGAAGTCAAATAGAAGAAGAGAAAGAAAGAAACATCTCCCAGCATCTTTTGCTAAACTTTAAAGAAACTGAAGCCTTGTTCCTGCCAAACGGTAAGTGCTAAATCCCAAGGGCTGTCACAGCTTCAAACAAGCTAACAGATGTTTGTTTTCCAGCACATTTTCCTCTCAATGGCATTTTGAGGGTATTATAAACTCCCCAACACAGGAATTCAATGGAAGCATTTTTTAAAGATTATTTTGTTATCATTAAAAAAACCAGCAAGCATTTGTGAATATATGTTGAGCTATATGAATCAACATTTGAGATTTTGCTATGTAGGAAAGGATAGAGAGAAACCACAAAAGGGAGTGAGTCTGTTCACACACAAACTTGGACATGAACTTGAGAACAGAGCTATTGCTTTCTTTTCTTGACACAGCTCTTCCTGATTATTTCTGGTATAGACCAGAGGTTCTGAACCACACGTGACTTTTTCCCCAAAGAAATATTTGGCAATGGCTAAAGACATTTTTGGCTATCACACCTGGAGGTGCTTACTAGGATATGGTGGGGAGAGGCCAGAAAGCTGCCCAAATCCACAAAGCAGAGGAAAGCCCCTTACCGAAGAGCTATCCAGCCCAAACACCAACAGTGCAGAAGTCAAGAAATATAACACAAAAGACAGAGATATAATATAATCCAATAGACATATATAATACAACAGAGGTATAATATAATCCAATAGACAGAAATATAACACAATAGAGATATAACACAATATGCAGAGATATAATACAATAGGCATATAACACAATAAACAGATGATATAACACAATAGACAGAGATATAATATAATCCAATAGACAGAAATATAACACAGTAGACAGAGATATAACACAATACAGAGATATAATACAATAGGCAGAAATATAACACAATAGACAGAGATATAATAACACAATAGAGAGATAATATAACACAACAGACAGAAATACAACTCCATCTGAGTTCAGGTCGCTGTGAATGAGACATGTTTCAGTCTGCACTGAGTGTACAGTTTAACCTTAGGGCAGACACAGAAACACTCACCCTAGGGTAATGCAGAGGGCTAATGTGGGGAGGGTCTATCTTGGAAAGAACAGGAGGACGTGCTCAACACAGTTAAGGGCTAAGGAAGGGCTTCCTAGTGGACATGGGCCCTTGGTGGAGGATGAGTAAGTCCTGGCTAAACTAAGGAGAGTGAGGGCAAGGTGTGCAGGCACTTCAACGCAGCAATGCCTGGCCAGGTGTAAAGTTAAGGAAGGAAAACCCAGCTTCTTCAGGGCCTGAGATACAAGCTGGGCTTTCTCTGCTGGTCACAGTCCCGAGGGCCGGGAGCAGAAGGTCATCACCCCTAGGCCTTCCTGTGCCCCTGCTTTCTCAAGATATACCTTGGCCCTATTACAGACGGAGTCCTCACCCCCCCATTCATATTGAAGCCCTGTCCTCCAGTGTGGTGTATGAGGAGGTGGGGTTCTCAGGAGTTGATTGTGTTTACATGAGGTCATTAGGGTAGAGCCTCCCCATGATGAGATTAATGCCCTTAGAAGAAAAAGGAGAGAAACGGATCTTCCTCTCTGCACTCTGAGGACACAGCACAAAGGTGGCCATGTGCAGGCCGGGAAGAGGGCCCTCACCAGAACCCATCCATGTGGGAGCCCGGCCCTCGGACCTCCAGGGCTGTGAGAAATGAACATCTGCTGTTCAAGCCACTCAATCTATATTTTGTTATAGAAGCCCAAGCTAACAAAGACAGAAATTCTCTCCAAGGAGTGGGGTGCACTGTGCCTAGTTCCTAACAACACAGAAGCAGCTTTGGAGCTGGTGATGGTGGGGGCTGGAAGGGTATTGCTGTGCACACCAGAAAGACCCAAGGGGGCCAGGAAGCGGGTACTGGGGGGATTCTGATGTGGCCTCAAAGGAAAGAGAAGGAAGCAGCAGACAGAGCCTCCACTTTCCTAGAGAACACGTAAATAATCACAAACAGAATGCTGGTAGAAACGTGACAATAATGGCCATTCTGATGACATCTCAAAGGAACATGTCATCAAGCGACCTTTACTATAAGGTGGCACAGAACTTGGCTAACTTGTGCTCATGTCTGTGGTGGAACGTAGAATTTCCAAGCAATGAACTTGGATATTCAGCTGAGGGGATCTCTGAGCAAAGTGTTGAAGGAGCAACTTGGTTCCTCCAGACAGCAGGTTATAAAACGTAAGCAGAGAACAATAAATCAAAGGAGCGATTGTTAAGCAAAAAGATTGAGAGATTTTGAAAATCAGAAAATTCTTAGCCTACTTTATTGCAAACAAAGAAAAACGTTAGCTAGAATGTTTGGAAAAGGTGTGGCTGATCAACCCTTTGGCACCACGACCAGTGTGTCAGCTGTGGACCTGATCAGTAGTCTCAACAGAAGCCAGAAATACAGACAGGACGATAGCCGCAGAAACACCATGAGTTGAGACTAAAGGGAACGGAGAGAAGGACAGAATGAAGGCAGGCTGGAAACATGCTATTCCTCAGGGAAACGGGAGAACGATGTGGAAAGTGATTTAGAGATCACCAGGCCTTCCACTGTTGGCTCAGGCTCAGGGTAAAGCCAGCTTGTCCACGGTTGCCAAGGGTGTGGCTGCCTCTCTCATTTCAATAGGCAAGGATGTTTCCACCTACTGCCTTGAGTCTGGGGCCCCATGGAGCTGAGGGAGCAGGGCCACCGCAGTGCACCGAGATCACTGCCCCCAAGTGGATTATTCTCCAGCCTTAAGGTCTGGTGTGCCTTACCTCGCCAGGCTCTGGACTTCCCTGGGACCCACCACTCCTTTCTCTCCTGTTCCTCCCTTTTGGAATGAGCATGTCTATCCTATGCCTGTCCCATCATTGCATTTTGAAGACATGTAACTATTTGGTTTCATAGGCTCAGAGCTAGAGAGAAATTCTGTCTCAGGGTGAATCCTACCTTAGGTCTCACATATACCTGATTGACATGATACTGAGATCAGACTTTAGACTTTCAGGTTTAACATTGATGCTAAAACAAGTGAAGAGTTCGTGGGCTGTTGAGATGGAATAAATCACATAGAATAAATCACGTGGAATAAATTAAGACACGTAGAACATGTCTTGAATTTGCTTATTTAAAAATTATGAATTTGGAGGGAAGCAAATAAAGTTTGTGTTCCCTAAAATTCATATGTTGACGCTCTATCCTCCAAAGTGATGCTATTAGGAAGGGAAGACTTTGGGAGGTGAGTAGGTTTAGATGAGGTCATGGAGGTGCAGCCCCATTACAGCTACATGGGAATCTGCAATTGTCTCAAAATAAAAGATGTAATTTAAAAAAATCTTAATCCTAGAGGAAGCCAATTGTCTTATGTGCCCAAAGTGACAAGGAAAGTTTTTGGAGACTATCAGGCTGACTTGTGATCACAGACCCTGCATGGAGCCGCCCCCTTTGTGCCTTTTCCTCTTTCACTTTCACCCTTTTACAACTGATTCTTGTGTGTGGAACACATGTAGACCATGTCTTGAATGTTCTTTGGTCTGTGGGGCCACATGAAGCCCCCTGCAGCAGGTGTGCTAGAAGAAGCTACACCTCACCGCGCCTCCGGGGACACCGATCTGTCTGCTGTCTCCAGTATCTTCATCTGCCAAATCCTCAGGATGAGCGTGAGCTGTTACTTGACCTCTCGTTAGCATTTGAAACATTCCATTCTTTGAAAACATTCTGCTCTGCTGACCTCTACGAGTGCCCTGTGGCAGGATGTGAAAGTTTCAGGCTACATGAACATATAAACTTAATCATTCTGGGTTTTGTTCTGCTGGTTTTGCGCTGCAGCAGCAGGGTGAAATAGGAAAGCTTCCCCTCACTTCCAGGGGAGGTGGGAAGATGTAGCCTCCTTGGCCTCCATGCGGAAGCCAACCAAGCCTTACTACTCTGGCTCTGACTTCAGTGGGCCAGGGGGAGTAAGAAGTAAGTAGGTTTCAGGAACCTAAAGAAGGTTTGGGATGAGGATGTGCAAAAGAACTGGGAGAAGAATGGGGAAGCAATGGAGAGACTGCTATCAGATGGGACTCCTGGAATGAGGAGTTGGTATCTGGGAAACTGAGGATGAGAGAATCCACACTCCACGGAGCACTAGGAAATTGGACCCATCAGAATACTGTGCTAAGAGACACTGTTTGAGTGCCCAAGAGGCCAGTGAGAACTGAGCCTTGCTTGAAGATCACCCAGCCTTTTTCTGATGGAGAACTTTCCACTACCTGCACATGAATGGCTTCCCTTTGTCTACACCCACACCAGAGAGTACTCTGTTATCAGCACCTTACCCATTGACTGACCAGCAAGAAGGCTCCCAGTCATGCCCCATGACTGTGTCTAGTTCCCATCCCATGACCCATGTGATGTTCCTGCTGCCTCCTAAGTGTTCGTATCCCCTTCAACTTCATATGTTAAAACCTAACCCCAAGGTGATGGTATTATGAGGTACAGCCTTTTGGAAAAGGATTAGATCATAAGGGTGGAGCCTTCACAAATGGAATGATTGCCCTTGTTAGAAGAGATTCCAGAGTTGGCTTGCTACTTCCACCCTGTGAGGATCCAGCAAAAAGATGCCATCTATGAACAAGGAACTGGCTTTCACCAGACACTGGATCTGCTGGCACATTGGTCTTGGACTTCCCAAGCCTGCAGAATCATGAGAATAAGTTTCTCATGTATGAGCAGTCTACAGCACTTTGTAGGTAGCTCAAGTGGCCTGAGAATCTCCTTACATATTTAAAGAGCGTCACATCCATAAACCCAAAGGATGGGATCTGGGCACAAAGTGGATGTCTCCCCTAACCTCCTCCACCCCATAATGCTTGCTCTTTTGCAAGAATTATCTGAACTGCCACCTCCTCAGAGGGACTATCTCTGCACTGTGCATCTGAAGTAGACCCTTGTTAATTTTTATCAATGCACCCTTGATATCATTAGTCCCAGGTGGGTTTACCTGAATTGCCTTTCACCTCCCACTAACCCATACTCCTCATAAATTTCATGTGGGCAAAGACTACATTACATTCTCAGTACTTGGAATCCCGCTTGGTTCATAGAAGACATTTGACAAATATTCACCAGATGAATAAATGTTGTGGATGGTAGCTAAGATGGATACTAATGGGGAGAAGAAATCAGAGTAGTGTAGAGAGGCTGGTAAGATGACAAGTTTCACTTTACATGTGTTGAACTTGGAGAAGAGGAAAAATGAATGGATCCATCCAGGAGCTGACCGGGCACATGATTGTGAATGGAAGGGAGGCAGAGGTGGAGATGCAGGCAGGAGGTCCCCGCAACTATGGTCAAAACCACGGGATGAGAAGGAGACGGCTTGAGCAGAGGCAGCAGACACAGAATAACAGGGAACCTCAAAGAGAACCCCTGTAAAACCACCTGGAGGGCCCTGCTGGCCAGTCCCCCCACCCAAACTCCTGAGCCTTGTCTGGAACAGGAAGCCAGGAACGTTAAACAGGGAAGAAAGTAGCAGGAATAGCAGCGGAGACCTCTATGCATTCCTTCTGTGACCTCTGTCTATTTCCAGCAGAACTGGACCGGGCGTTGGGGGTCCCTCAGTCCACACCTGTGTGTGAACCTCCCCGAGAGCCGAGGGGAGCGGATGATATTAACCCCGTCAGGGTGCGGAGACTGCTTGCTATTTTCCACCAGGCAAAAACCTGAGGAATTCTTAGTAGGTGACCAAGGAGTGAAGGGCGTGCGCAGGGACCAGAACAAAGACGGGCAGTGCCCGCGGACGGCTGGTGCTCAGGGAGAGTGGGAAATGAGGCCACAGCTGGGCAGTGGACGCTGTGCCTCCTGCTGTTGCTTTCTCCTCGGTGTCAGGTCGGCACATGGCTTCCTGGAAAGAAATGACACTTCTCAGCCATCCTTGCACGGTGGTGAGGACTTGGAATGTGTTTCAGCAGAAGTGAGGGACATCTTTGTGGGTTGAACCCCTGGTACCTCAGGACGTCAACTTATTCGCAGGGAGGGTCTTCACAGAGGTGGTCAAGCTAAAGTGAGGTCACTAGGATGACTGGTGTCCTTATGGAAAGGGGGAAATTGGACAGAGATAGCCATGGCAGGAAGACAGAGGGGGAAGACTGCCGTGGTGAGCCACGGAGCGATGTCTGGGGCAGCCTCAGACATACCCAGCCCCAGCACTCAGTCGTGGGACTCTCACTCCCAGAACTGGAGGCAGTAACTTCTGTGGTTTAAACCACCAGTCTGAGGTCTGTCTTACAGTGATCCTGGCAAACTCACAGGGAAACCCCTTCCAGGTGGCAATTCCAGAGGGCAGAGCACAGGGGTTTCTTTGTCCTTTCTTGCTGGCCCGGGGATAACTAGATCTGAAGCAGCCACAGGTAGAAGCCACGTGTGAATTCTGTCAGAGCCATGTCACTGTTGACAGACCACCCCAGGCTGCATCGTCTGGACTGTTACAGAGAAGAAAAAGTGCTGTTTTTCTAAACCACAATGGTTTGGGCCAGTTTGTTACAGTGTCTGTTCCTTAGCCTGTATCCTGATAGATCGTAAAGGCCATGGCTCATTGTAAAGAAACTCACGTGTGACTTCCAAAGAAAGTTTGAAAATGAATTAGACTTAACCTCTTATGATTATTGCATATGTTACATCATATTCTAGAATTTAAAGTGTATCCTGCCACAGCCATCTCTGCCTCCTAAACCTCCAATCTGGTTGGTCTTGTTACCTCCAACTTGGTACCTCCAATTGTCAACTTCATTTCTTTTCCCATTTGCAGACCACTCAAAACATCTTTTCCAAGATTTTCCCTTGGTATCCCTTTAGCCATCAAATTCTTTTTATTTCACTCAAATCTAGTTTTCAAGTTCAAATTGCTTTCCAGAATACAAGCCTGCCAATGCACAAGTCTTTTCTTTCCAACTCAGACACAATTGAATGCGACTCAGCCATCGTCATTACAGGTAAAGCACTTTCCCAAAATACTCATATACCACTGTTATGTCTTTTGCTTGGCGCGGAGTTCCCTTTGACATTAAGGCGACTTCTTCCTGTGATAGAACTCAGAGGCAATGGGATTTGGCTGATCCTTTTTATCTTTTTTTAATGTCAACATTAAAATAGAGATTTATTTTAGTTGATGCCTATATGTTTGACTTCCTTAATCAACAGAAGTTAAAGAAAAAAACCAAAAATACATTGCACAAAATGCGAACTATATTCTATCTTACTTGGAAAAGTTCATAGCAAGAATTTTCTCTTATCTAAGGTTGAATATATGGAGTGACAATTTTGAACGTCAAATCCTGGTCGCTTCTGGGTTTTTATTATGATCTATTCCACCGTTCCTGAGCCTTTTTTCATCCAGTTATCCTATGAAAGTTCAAATAGGGATCTGTTCTACATTCCAGAACAAAATTAAAAATCACTGAAGCATTTGTCTTCACACGCAAACTAATCAGTCCTACACTCACGTTACTCCAGAATGAAGGGCAATGTGGATACGCTGAACTATTCAAGAATGGAATAACTTCCCTTCTCTAGGACCCATTTTTACTTGCAGACTTGTAGTGGATCAATGGTCTAAGCAGAAGATGAAATGTGGAAAAATCATCATTCATTCTCCGGATCTATCAGAGAAAGAGCGTAATGACCTTGAGGGGGACATATCCTTTCTCTGACTGTGCTTGCTCATTTGCAAAACAAGGAAAGCTAAGTCCCACTAATTTAGTAATAAATTGTCTCATTACCGAGTGTAAACACTATTATTGTTTAGCATTTATTTCCGCAATCTGTCAGGACATTTTGAAACTTCTGTGTGAAATACACAACTGAATGCGATGTTTCTCCTCTGTCTCAAACTGCCTGTTGGAGAAGGCGAGGCGGACTGGTGAATCTATGAGTGATGCAAGTGAATTGCTGTTAATTTATTTTCAAAGTGAATAACACAAAATGTAATTAAAGTCTCTAACAGACTTCCAAATAAACTTCCCAGAAGGAAGGGCTTGCAAAGGAGGTTGTAACTGATCAAAATAAAGCACATCAGATTCCTTGATCCTTGGCGGCAAGGGCCAGTGGAAGGTGACCAATATGGAATCAAGAGTAATGAGTGAAAGCTACAGATGTCACCGATGGAGGAAAAGAAACTGCAACATGGCTCAGGCGTTAGTCAGCGCCAAGAAACGAGCACACACCGTCACTGCCAAAGCCGTGGGCCCAGAGTTACAATTGGTGTAAGTGAGCTTTCTCTCTCAAATCTCTATCAGTCCTTCCTTTTCCTCTCCGTGTACAATAAAATGTGTGTGTATATCTATAGTTCATGTATATGTACATATACATATGAGCATTTATATATGTATAATCCTGTGTTTTTATTTAATGGCGAAATGCCTAGATATCAGTATAAAACCCCAAATGAAGAAAGGGAGAGCCCTACAGATCTGCAGATTCCTGGAGAAAGATTTCCATTTGTTACATATGCACAAAACCAAGGATAGAAAGAATCCACAGCACATAATACTCAAAAGTCTGTATTGTTCATTTGTTAAAATCTGATTCTTAGCGGCACCCATAGCACAGTGGTTACAGCACTGGCCACATGCACCAAAGCTGGCAATTTCAAACCTAGCCCAGGCCTGCTAAACAGCAATGACGACTTCAACAAAAAAATAGCCAGGCATTGTGGGGGGGGCGCCTGTAGTCCCAACTACTTGTCAAGTGAGGCTGAGGCAAGACAATCACTTAAGCCCAAGAGTTTGAAGTTGCTGTGAGCTGCAACGCCACAGCACTCTACTGAGGAAGACATAGTGAGACACTGACTTCAAAAACAAAATCTGATTCCTGACCAAAAACAAAGATCCTAGTAGGAAAAAAATGACAACTATGAATATCAAGACTTAACATCTCACATATATTTTTAGCTTATATTTGCAAACTAGTTAGTAAACCCTACAAAATAAATACGATTTACATTCGTCCAAAATTTTTACCCTTCAAGATACTCAAGCTAAAATAAAAGCTATCTTTATATCTCAGAAGTTTATAATTCCACTTGTTTTGAAATGACAAGAATGAGAAGTGATCACTTTCTCAGGGTCATTAATGTTCCTGAACTTCACCTTTCACAGAAACTGGCGTTTTTATACATTTTTAATTAAATAGAAATGTGCATCCCCCCAACTAATCAGCAGGCCGAACACACAGAGGGACCCAACTCTGAATTGATTGTGGGATTAATTTTTATGTAGCAATAGAGATGAAGTCATCAAGTTGTAAGCTTCATCTCTCAGGGATTGTATGCCTTTACCATAAAAATCATAAAACAAAATCACGAGTTGCCATTAAAAAGTAAATATTTTATGATCTATAGTTTATCAAGTGCCACCTAGGCACTGTCTTCACTATTCGCTGTCCTCTTTTTCAACATGATCAGATAAGAACATGCCATAAAGTCTTACTCTAGCACACTACTTTTGAAAAGACAGTATGCAGTGTTGATCTTCTGTAAAATAATATATTAGGATGGGGGATAATCAATTACAATTGATTTTTGGCTCACTGTCTTGCAAACAAAGACAGTGAAGATCTAAACCATTCCATGGTTAAAATACAGTTTTAAAAACTGAAATAAACCTAAAGCAATGACGAGGAATGGAGCAGAATTAAAGCACAACATAAAATCGCTGTAATAAAACAGGCCTTGAATTACAGATGAACATAAATTGAAAAATCTACTGCTTTTTTCTGTAGACATTCCTCAGCATAGTGTTACACTACCATTCATGGGCTACGTTTATCAGAAACAATCTGAAACAATGTGTCTCAGGGAGAAGCATTTCATGGTTAGGTATAATGAAGAGCAACAGGTACTAAAGGGAGTATAATCATTGCCTGCTCTTAGCCCATCTTGGAAAGGCTTTGGTAAAAAGTATCCACAAGTTTCAAGAGGGCCATGAAACATTAACTCAGTTCTTGAGTCTAATGCCAACATAATTGGTAATTTACACATTTTAAATATAACTTTCTATTAAGCTCATCGCAATCCTTAAAGCTGAAGTTTAAATTAAGATAACTCAAACTAAATGTTTAAATAAAATTCTTTAAGATGATAACAGTTTTGAATTTAGAGGAAGTCTGATCAGGAATCATTTTTATTTCATTCTCTCTAGCCTCCCAGCTGATTGCAATATGTAGTTAATATTGTTATAATAAAAATTTTAGTGTTATTCTTAACTTTTTCCAAATTTGCTGATATTTTCACTACTTGCAGAGTGTTTCCCTAAACATAGAATTTAACTGCATCTTTGTGAGTCTTCAGATTCTCAGTTTACAAAAATAAGAAAAATATCAGGAAAATTAATTTAAACCCATAGGTCACAGGCCAAAGGAACACATTCTCTTTAAACTCTCTGGGGTTGAGCTTTAATATCTGTAAAAAACATCTTTTATAAAAAGATACTTCACATGGAAAACAGCGGTTGTGTGGTGGAGATGGTAATGAAAGTGGATTTACTTTAAATTTTGTGCATATCTATTTTCTTTTAATTTCTGCATTGCTTTTATCTCTGTATTTCTTCCATTTGGAAAAAACAACAAACCACCTTTCCACTTAATTGGGAAAATGTTGACAATTTAACAAAATTTCTAACATGATTCCTAAATTATACATTTTTTGATTGCACAATAGAAAACGATCTTTAAAATTTCAAATTTGATATTCTTCAATCTAAAAAAAACAGTTTAAGCCACTGAGGGAACAAGTATAAGGCTTCTCAGGGGCAATGGAAATGTTCTGGAGTTAGATGTGAATGATGGTTGTACAACCTTGTAAACAGGCTAAAAACTATACAACTTTAAAAAAAGGAGAATTCTATTGTATGTGAATTGTATCTCAAAACAAAATACACCCAGAAGACACCGAGTGAGAAGTATCAGATTTAGGACTGAATTATCTCGGTCCTTTCCCCCCCAAATCATGGTGTCTCCTCCCAGCCAGAAAGTAGAAGATGAGACCCAGAGCCAGGGCTTTGGGGACAATCAGCAGAGGCTGTCCTGGCCTCAAAGGTGTCTCACCTGCTACCAAGTGTTGTTTTTTTTTTCTTTAACCAAATTGTATTGTACAAGTAGACACGTGGCCAAATTGAGGGGAGGCTCTCAGTGAAGATTTTTTTTTACTTCATTAAGCCAGGAAATATCTCTGGCTTGCTTGGAGTCAGAGACTTTTGAGAAATTACCTCACTAGAACCTGTGTCTCCAGTGTGGGCCCCACAGCTGTCCCTGCCCTCTGAGCCTGGGTCAGCACCTCTGCCGTCTGCTTCTGCTCCACGATCAACCCTCCCCAAATTCAGTGACTTAAGACAACCATGGTCTGCAGTTCATGATTATGCAGGACAGCCATTGGGCTGCCCGTGCCCTAGGCAGCAGGTGGGCTGTGAGCTGGCGTGACAGGTGACTGGGCCCTCTCTCCTCTTCACCCAACAGGCGAGCATGGTCTTGTCCCCACGGTGTAGAGGGCTCCCAAGAGAACAATCAGAGGGCACAAGGTCTCAGAAACCGACACCCAGAACTGGCAGAGGCCACTTCATCCACATCCCCATGGTCAAATTCATTCAGGAGTCTACCAGGCCCGAGGGTGGGGAGAGAGGCCCCACCACTCAGCAAGAGGAAGTACAAATTTACAAATTTCATGCAAGATGTGTGACAAGGAAAGGAGTGACATCTGGAAACATCCTACCACAAAACCCTAATGACCTAGATTCCATCATTGTAAACACAGAGAGAAATAAACATTCCATCTGAGGGCTCTCAGCTCACAGGGCCAGCCCTCCCAGTGACACACAAGGAATGTAATGATTTAATGGCTTCAAAGCCATGCATCATTCCAGTGGTTCTCAACCTTCCTAATGCCCCAAGGTATTTTCATTGTTAAAAAGGGGCCGTGACCCGCAGGTTGAGAACTACTGCATTATTCAGAGGAAGAGTGTTCACCAGAGAAAACATCCCGCCCATGAATTGAGCTGAGCCTATACCCTCATTCCTCTGCCCTCCCCGCCCCTCCTGAGGCCTCAGTTAGGCTCTAGGTAAATAAAAGTGAGTTGGATTCTACACAAAGGGGAGTCGGACGGAGTCTTAATAGCTCTGGACTTTCGGCTTTCTTGGGAAAAGTTTGGCAGTTTAATGAAATTTCTGCATGATCCACAAATTACACTTTTTTTGATTGCATAATAGCAAGTGATCTAAAAATTAAACTTTGATAGTCTTCAAAGTAGAAAAGAAAGCTTAAGCCACTGAGGGAACAACCATGGGGTTCTTTGGGGGCAATGGAAAAGTTCTAGAATTAGATAGTGGTGATGGTTGCACAACCTTTTGAATAGGCTAAAATCCTACAAAAAGGTGTACCACCTCCCACCCCAAGGACTGCTGGGAGGACTGGAAATGACAGCAGAGACGTAGAGAATCTTCAGAGCGCAAGTCCAGGGAGGTTCTGAGAGCAAACCCTGCTGATGGGCTGGAGTTCGCCCTCTTACAAAGATGGGATGTCAGGTCACGTCCTATATTTCCTCAGATCCATTTCATGTGGGCTTATGATTTTAGGATGAAGTTCACTGTAACTCGGAGAACAAAGCAATAATCTCAAAATACAGTAGAACTGCGTTGAAGTTCCCAAATACCTCTGCATGTCGGAATTGTTCAGTAAACATTAAAAATACCAGTTCTTGGGCTCTATCCCCAGGCATGTGATTCAATAGGTTTGAGATTTAGCACAACAACTTGTAATTTTCTCAAGCTTCCCAGTTTGAAGCTGAAATGGGGATAATTGTATCTTCTCTGTCTGTCTTCAGTGGATGTACTGATAGACATGCCTGGCATGGCAAAAAAAAAGATAGAGAGAGAGACCTCCTCTGAGATATCCAAGCTTACATGGGACACATTCCTACCTTACTTTCCAAGATCTCTATTTTCAGTCTCTTGTTATTTACTGATCACTCATTAAAATACAGTATTGTATGTTACCCCAGGTATGCAGTAGGATTGCATACAGCCGCCAGATACAAACATCAAAACAATAAGATAGAAATTTGTTTGTTCCCATGTAAGCATGTCAATGCTGACATAACAAATCAGAGCCATAAAACGTAAGGGAGCCCAACCTGTCCCATCTAACCACTTTGCCACACCTCCACCTCAGCGTATGAAGTAGAATTGAAGCTCCAGCCATTACATCACATCCCAGGCAAAAGACTGGAGGAAAGGAAAAAGACAAAGCAAATAGCCCCTCCTTTCAAAGAAACATCCTGGAGTTTACACACATTTCTTCTTCTCATATTACTTTAGTTGGAATTTTGTTACATGGAAAAGAAGTCATTAGAAAGAAAAACTGGAAGAGGGGTGATGTCTGTGGCTCACATGAGTAGGGCACCAGCCCCATATACTGGAGGTGGCAGGTTCAAACCCAGCCCTGGCTAAAAACTGCAAAAAAAAGAAAAAGAAAAAGAAAACAAGAAAGACTGGAAGATACAGTTTCTATTCTAGACTGATATGGAGGCTAAATTTCTAGAAAGGAAGAGAGAAAAAAATAGGACAAAAAGAAATTTCTGCCATCACCCCACTTTGTTGGAACACCTGTCTCTGCTCATAGCCTACAGAAAGTTTCATGCACAAAAGCATTCACTGTAGAATTAGTCATAATAATAGTAAAAATTTAAAAACTCATTCAATGGCCAACAATAGAGAAATTATTGTCAAGTACGGGATATCAATTTAACAAAATAATGTAGAATCACCAGAAAGGTCAGTTACCAAGATTACATAATTGTTTCTAGCTTGATGTAATGGTGCCTACGAAGCACCTATGAAGCTCAGGAACTCACAGCACGGCAAAGCAGCTCCACATCCTGGGGGAAGTAACCACAGGCAGCACAAGAAGCTCGATATGAAACCAGCACATTGTAGCCCTTGATTGCACTAATGTACACAGCTATGATTTAATAAAAAAAATTTTAAAAAAAAGATAAATCCACCCAGACTCCAGTGGTGGCACAATCAAACTCCGCTTTATGAAACAAATTCCTCCTGAAAATAAAAACAGAAGACCAAAAACAAGACATTTTTCATACCCCAAACATCTGTCCCAGGGCACTGAACTAATTAGCATCTGGCCAGGAATCCCAGACCACCCTTCCAGCCCTGGGAGATAGCGGGGTTTCCTTTCCAGTCAACATTCCTGCGTTCTCCTACCGTTGTCAGCCTGTGTCTACAGAGAAATCCAAATCCCAGGAAAGAACTTGGCAGGAAGTCAGGAAGAGGAGATGCCAGCAGACTGAGTGCTTTCTGACTGATGTTATCTCAGGGGTAAAGTTTTATAGGTGGGGAGAGAGTCAGGGAGAACCCTCGTAGGAGCAGGTCAGGCCAAGCATTGTAGCTTTACACGTAATTTGTGGGTTCAAGAAAACAACACAGGGAGAACAGATGGTCATTAGATGAGAGCCTAGAAGCAGGGGTCCCAGCAGGAGCTCTGCTCACCACTTGGCAGCCCAAATTCCAGAAGCGATTCCTATTCACACCACAAGTGGGCAGAGAGAAGACTCATGAAAGTCCCCTTGCTGCTTCTCTGCATAAGCCCTGGCTTGGAACAGATGTCTCCTTGCTTGGTGATGAGTATCAATAAAAACCCAACTTCAAACGCTGGGAGGATCAATGTAGGAACAGAACTTTGATGCATTTTCTGCATTAGACAGTCGAACCTCACACTAATTATTGGGCATCTTCAGCAGAGTACAAGGCGGTCTGGATATTTTGAAGCCCTGGCAGCATATCCTCAAGGCGAAAAAAAGCCTGAATGAGGAGACACAGTTCCTCATTGGGCTGTAATCCTACCCAGCCATCTCCCGTTTATGATCATGATAAGAGAGTCAAGAACTATGGCAAATAGAGCCCTTCTGGAAGCATACACAACAAATTGATTAGAATTATTGCCTTTGAGGCAGGGAAGTGGGGAACCACAGAGGCCAGAATTGAGAGGGGAATCATTTGATGGTATGTTACTTTGTACTTTATTAATGGTATAGTGTACTGTATGTTTATTAAATTTTTAATTAAAAGAGGAGACAGAACAACACTTCCATTCTGGTTCTTGCCCCATTAATTTCTAGCCTTATGACCCAGAGAAAGCTATCACAATCACACCACGCATCAGGGTCCCACCTATAAGATGCAAGACCCAGAATCTGTTGTGAGAAGGAAATGGAAGAAAATGTAGAAACCACACCCAGCCCTGGTGAGTGTCACCTGAAACTCTGGACTTGAAAGTTACCATCAAGACAGGAAGGGACATTCCACTTAATTCTGCAACGGCCACAACCACTGCCATCACTGCCACCAACACCTGTGATCACACTAAATTTTTGTCAGTCTGGCTTCTTCCTTTTTCTCCAACACACTGAACTGTTTCCTGCCCTCACACCTTTGCACAGGTTAACCCACTAGTTTTAGTTTTGTCCTAATTTTCACATGGTCCACTCCACAATTCTCTGATACTGTGTCCTGATTCCCCGATGGCACTTCCTCAGAAAGGACTCCTCGTCCAGCTCGTATTATACCTGTCTGCTGCTTCTCTGTAAATGCTGTTCTTCTTATTCATAATGTATTTTAAACACATGTATGTGTAATATTTACTTCTGCAAAATATATATAATTTAGGTGATGTGTATATATCTCCTTAACCTCACTTTTTCACTTAAAAATGTATCTAGAATTTTATTTCATGGTAATATATTCACAGTTACATAGTATTCCAATGACAGATTTTCAATGAGTCCCCTAGTGATGGAATTAAGGTAATTCTATCATTCATTTGCTATTAAAAACTGTACTACAATAAAAAACAATTGTTCTCTTATAGAAAAACAAAACAGATATTTGATGAAGTTGAACCAGCAAGACGGTGAACAGTGTTGCTGCCACAGCAGAGACAGCAGTGAGAGGAGGCCAAGCTGATAGCACCCACTCCTCACCCCCCATGGAAACAGAAGGAAAACTGTACAGGGATTATGAATAAGAAATGTCACTAAGAACACAAAGACTTAAATGCAGGTGGATTTTCCATTTTTCTGTATTAGAAGGACTTAATGACATAAGAGAAACAAGGCTCCCCCTGTTGGTAGGAGTGAGAAATGCTGTACCATTTTTGGAGAGGAGGCAATTTGGCAGCATGTCACCATGTTTCGCAACCTTTTTTATTTTATTTTTTTTTGCCATTGTATTCTCCTAAGCAGCCTTTTTTAGCATTGTAAACATTTTATCTCTATTTTCCCATGAAATTCAAGTCCTACAGATATGCTGGGTATGTTTATATGCTACATGAAACTGTGCTCTTTACATAGAATAAGCACTTGTTTTCACTCACCCCCTCAAAAAAGAAAGGAGAGGAAGGAAGGAAGAGAGGGAGGGAGGGAGGATCCCCTCCTTTGAGTGCAATTTCTACACAGCTGAAAACGTTTGCTCATTACAAATTCAAATAGAAGTCATCTCTACCTGGGTCCAGCAGGCAACAGAATACAAATCACAGGCTCCCAGTGCCATGTACAGAGTATAGACAAGACAGAGAAAACTAAGCAATTTTGAAGCACCCAGAGACAAGCTGCATGGGGAGGTGCTACACCAGAGGCAGGTGCCTCGCAGGGTCCAGAGGAGGAAAGTGCTGTTGGAGCCTCCTGAGAGCTGAGCGGTGGCAGAGGCACTGCCCACCCCCACCACCCCCATTCAGCAGCACCTGCAGTTACAAGGCACAGCCACAGCCAGAGCAGTAGAGAGGGAGGAAGTGCCCAGTTCCTCCTCCTTCTATGGGTGGCCCCTTATCAGACCCAACTGCAGGCCACACCTATAAACTGGCAATAATTCCTGAAATCATCTAATGACTAATGCCAATAGTCACCCCTCTCCAGTAGTTTCCCAAACATCCCATCTTTTTTTCTTTTTTTTTTTTTTTTTTTGAAACAGAGTCTCAAGCTGTTGCCCTGGGTAGAGTGCCATGGTGTCATCATAGCTCACAGTAACCTCCAACTCTTGGGCTCAAGTGATCCTCTTGCCTCAGTCTTTTCTCTATTTTTAGTAGCGACAGAGTCTCACTTTTGCTCAGGCTGGTCTCGAAGTCGAGCTCAAGCAACCCACCCACCTCAGCTTCCCAGAGTGCTAGGATTACAGGTGTGAGCCCCCACCCCCCACCATCCTCTCTAAATTAGCCAATCTAGGACCATTCATGGGTCCAGGACTCAGGGCTTCTAGGCTAAATTCCATGAAATGTCTCACCTTCTAAAACTGGCCCATTGCTTTCTCCTGGTGCCATTTAGCTTGCTATTCAATCCCTTGCATTTCTAAGACTAGAAATGAGACCTCAAGTCTCCACTAAAGTTAAGCTTTTCTGACGGGATTATATCATGGGGGTGGGTGCTGCTACATTCTGACAGTTGCATCACACTAGGAACACAGGTTGTCTCCCACCTGAAGTCATGAAAACACTGGCTTCCCCTGAATGGAAAGGATGACAGCCAGACCTTTGCACTGTAAAATGTAGACCCCCACACAATAAGAACCTGACTTGTGTAGGACTCACTGTGGCACCAAATGATGCTGTTTCCACTGCCCTCCCGCCTAGTAATTTTTTTACCAGTTGATGAAGCTGTTGCAAACCAAGTCCCTCCTTATGTGAGATAAGAACATCTAATCCCATCATTGCTTCCATTCACTAGCAGGCGTTCTTCTGTACAGGGCAGCTGTCCCTCAATACCTGAGACCATGTGGTTACCCTAAAAACACTTCCTCCAAGAAAGACAAGATAAACATTTAGCTTCCCCAGTTTTCATGTGAGGACACTGAATTGCTGACTCAAAAGAAGTCAGTGAGATCTGGGGGTCTTTCTCCTTTGTAGATACTGTTACAGACTCATGAATTTTCACATACTCAATCTACAGAAACAAAAAAGAAACATTTCATGTCTCTGCTCAAATTGTTATGGCTGTGCCCAATGGGAGCATATTCACACTTAACCCCATGTGCTCCTGTCCACTAATCTGAGAAGCTTTCCTTGCTTTCTGTTGCTAGAAGCTATTCCAGGTCCATCTTATACTTGCCTTTGCCTGAAATAAGCCATTCATTGCTGTAAGGAGCCATCATTTCTTACAGGGGTAAATGGTATTAAAACCCAAAATCTGGTGGGTGAGGGGTGCTCATTGCTATTAAGGTGATAATGTTTCTAGGCCATTTCAGTGGCCAGAAATAGAAAATTTAATTTTTAAATTACAAAATGTATAAAATATTTCCAATTTGTCACTACAATGTTCTTTGTTTTATCACATAATATAAAAAATAATTATTAAATAGTGCTACTAATATTATTGCTAATAATAAATTCACTTGATGTTTACAATTTCTATAATTCTTATTTTTGGATGTACCACATTAAAGATTTCTATATAGTTCTATATATTAAAGTCAGTTGAAATTCTTTCTATGTCCCCAAGTTGATATACAGTTCTTTGTTTCAATTTTCTTTAAAATTTACATGTTAAAGCAGTGTAGAAAGAAACACTGAAATGTGTGTTTCTTTTATTGGTTTCTTATTTACCCTTCCACAGTTTCTTTTTAGAAATATATACTTAAGAAATAAGAATATTTCTTATTTTAGCTTGAGAAAGTTAACACACTGAAATAAGCTAATTAGATTTTTCACTTAATACATAATAAAGATACCATGTATATTTTTTAAAACTATACAAAATATCATTTTCATAGCTACATGTAAAAATAGAAGTTTGCTTTTTTTTTCTCAGTAATCATGTGCTACCTTTGACCCTAAAACATATTTCTGAAAAAAGAAATTAAATTGAGGGACAAATTTCAACCCCAACCTTGCTTGTTCTCCAGGCAGCATTTGGCATTTAGGGGTCGACCTTCCTTTTGGAAACATCCTCTCTTTCATTCTCAGACTCCCACACCTGTTGACGTTCCTGCCTCCTAATCTCAGGGTCCTCAGACATCTCCTCTTCTCTCCAGCTCTCACACATCAACATTCTTTAGGACCTCCCACATTTCACACTCTACCCAACCTCCCTGGACAATTTTGCCATCCTTCCTGGTTCTGGATTCCACCAGTATGTTACCGAATCTCAATTCTATGACTTTTCCAATGACCCAAGTCCTCAGCCCCAGAAACATACACCCGTCTCCTGATGAGATGTCTCCACTCTGTGCACAGACACTGCATATGCTGCGTGCCCAGGGTGAGTCCATCACCCCGTACCCCTTCCTCTCCCACCCGCTGTCTCCCTGGTGTTAGAAACGATGCCCATGTAATGGCCCACACTCTGACTTCCTTTCTTTCATCATCTTTTTTCTTACCCTCGTCCAGGGCCAACTGATCCCAGATGCTCTTTCTACCTGCAGCACGGCATGTCCGTACATCTGCTTGTCCTAGTCCCGTCCATTTCCTGGGTCAGACAAGCACCATCTGAGCTGCTGCAATACCTCCTACCTCCCATTTTCATCTTCTCTGACCTGTTCTCCATACTGTATTCAGAGTAATCATTTTAAAACACCAAATATCAACATTTCTCTGATTAAAATCCAATGATTCCTTATCATCTTCACACTAAAATCTAAACCTTACCTACTTACATTTCAAACTAATTTATCTTCTTTTAATCCTTGCATGATAAAGTCCTTCCCTGGTCCCCTCTACTAAATTCAGCATTGCTGAATTTTCTTCTCACTTTTAGAATTACAGATATTTTCTAGGGCCCTTATGTGTTTTCAAAGTTTTAACTCTATTTATAATATCTTTTTCCCCCATCCCTCTTTCACTATTCCTTCTTTAGGTCTCTTCTCAATTATTCGAGCAGAGGCTTGGGACGACAGCATTGTGAGTATAATACACAATGCTTCCAAAGTACCAAGTACATGATCTGACACAAGGTAGGCTGCTAATAAATGTTAGCTATTAATATTATTTAGGCAGTTCATGGATAACAAGATAATCTACAAATTGAATTCATTTCTGGTATCAACTATTATGCATTTGCAATAATTCACATTCTCATTTAATACTTGAGGCTGAAAAATGTGTGATTTTTGAATCCGTAGTGTCATGTAGAGATAAGTGGTAGATAACTTACTCTGAATGATACAGTTGGAGTTCAGACCATTGTAAACATCTGTACATTCTTAATGAAATGCTATAAATTTTGCTTCTATCACATATTCATATTCCAAAACTGCTTGAGGTGAGAGAGATGATGTATGAACGTGAAACATCAAACCCCCAGATGAGGTATAGCTTTTATTTTACTTCATATTTTTGTTACATCTGCTTGGAATATGGACCTTTCTCTGTAGGAACATTCACTCCAAGGCTAAGATTATAACAAGTGCTGTGTCAAGAATACAGAGGAAATTTGTTTCTGCACAGTCTGAGTGATAATTAGCAATTGATAAAGAACCTCAGCTGTGTTGAGAACTTGAAATAAATGGATTTATCTTGGAAGGGAGGCCAGTGAATGCAAGGCTATATTCTGCTAGGGAGAAAACTTACTGCAAAGCAATGATTGTTTAGCCAGAAGCCAAAATTTCTGCAAAAGCTCCGAGATAAAAATGTTGCACAATCAAAGGTATTAAAATCTTAATGGCTCGGCCCCTGAGGCTCAAGCGGCTAAGGCACCAGCCACATACACCTGAGCTGGTGGGTTTGAATCCAGCCCGGGCCTGCCAAACAACAATGATGGCTACAACCAAAAAAAAAAAAAAAAGAAAGAAAAATCTTAACCTCTCCACCTCTTGTTTTATCATCCATAGACCTAGTAATTCTTATAAAAGTGAAAAAATCAAGCCTTCATCATACCATGGCAAATGGATAACATAGATGAGTCAGGAGAGGGAAGAGTCAGGAAGAGGGAAGAGACTGAGAAACACGACTAGTTGTTCCTCTAAGAACATCTCAGAACATTGAGACTCTATCTTATTTTTGCAACCACAGACAAGGAAATTTTCTCATCCTCCTCCAAAATAATTTCTGCTTCTAACATCCTCTTGATGATCAAATTACTCTCACTATGATCATTGAAATTACTCTCCAGGTGTATCTTTTTCTGATTTTGATGGCAATGAAGAACAAGAATCACTGCTGATTTCTCCCTCTACTGTCCTGCTGGAATGAAGGAAGTTGGTTTGGTAACTCCCAGCTGAAAGCTCAATCCATGGACCCATAAAAGGTAGGAAATGTCTCTTCATCTCCACAATGGTGAGTCATCATTGGCTGAAGTAACCCAAGAAGAGATGTTCCTCCAGGGACCACATGAGCGGGATGAAGTCAAAGTATAAGTTATCTTCACAGCAGGTGTGAGGCCCCAAGGGGTTTTGTGTAGACCACAGACCACCAACAGGTTTAGCTATGGAGGGAAGTAGCTGTTAAGGGAACTAGACTCAAAGAGATACTAGATAATGACAGGAAGGGGTGGGGAGAGAAGACATTAGATAGATAGATAGATAGATAGATAGATAGATAGATAGATAGATAGATAGATACATACATACATACATACATACATACATACATACATACATACATAGATGGATGAATGGCAGAGAGAGATATGAATGATGGACATTAGTAGAAGGATATATATATAGATAAATGATAGGTAGATAGATGATAGAGGACAGAGAGAGATGGATGACAGATATTGATAGAAAGATAGATGAATAAATGACAGACAGAAAGTTCACAGATGTTGATGAAGGAAGGAAAGTTCACAGATATTGATGAAGGAAGGAAGGAAAGGAGGAGAGAGGGAAGGAAATAAAGAGATGAGGAAAGACATCGATAGATAGGTAACAGAGACAGATGGATGACAGACATTGTTAGACAGATAGATACACACAGACAAGGCAGACAGAGAGATATAGGTATGAAACTATTGAGTCTTTGCATTGGAAGGGATCTTATGATGCCCACCTGACACAAAGTAAGAATCATTTCTCTGGTATCCTCAGCCAATTGGTTCCTGACTCAGAGGTCTTCTTTCTTTCCTCCTTCTCCTCCAACGATGTATTTTCCCTGTCATTAAAATCATCAAGTTTGACACTATTTTAACAAAGTTGGGCACAGATGTAAACAAGCAAAGTGACCTGCTCAAGCTGTGGCATTTTTCTGTTCACTCTTTCTGGAAAATTCCTACACATATGAATTTTGTTTTAAGTCATCTCATGATTGCATGACCTTAGAAAGTTCTAAGTTCATCTGGTGATTGGTCAAAATTATATGATATCAACAAGTCAATAAAGTTTATGAAGAGGAATTAAGAAACAAACGTCATTACAAAGCATAATATAATGTAATCATAACTGCTGATGAGAATGCTCATGAGAGAGGAGACAGATTGCTGTTGGGACTGTTACTTTGTAGAGCTCTCTGGAAGGCAAGTTGACAACATTATCAACAGACAAACTTGTTTCCACTGATCAGAAACTTGCCAGTCATGTTTTGTCATGAGACAAAAGTGAAAATACAGAGCAAAGTGTTATGCCTGTTTCCAAAGAGTTATGACTAGAAGTAAAAGATTATATAGGTGTATAAACTGTGGCATAATCTCATAAAATAATAAAATAAATCTGATTACATTTAGAAGTGCTTATTTTAATGTAAATTTAAAGTAACAAGATACTAAATCATATGATATGCAACATAACTTAGACTTTTTTTAATTTAGACATTTTTTAACTAGCACAAATTGCCAAAAGGAAGTGCAGTGAAGAGAAAAGGTGAGTTCTAGGGATGCAATTATGTTTTTGCATCTGTATGTGTGAATTTTTGGTGATTTTAGTTTTCTCTAATGAGCATATTTCATTTTGTTTGAGTCATAACATTAGCTTTTAAGAAAAGCTAGACTTCTTACTAGACTCATTTTTTTTTCAATTTCTGTATTATCTTAAAGTCACTATCAATTCTTTGTCTTTTCTGAGGCAGAATAATAATTACTTATTAAACTGTTTTTCACATGACTTACCTACCAACTCCTTAATTACATTTGTTACTGTCTGAAAATGTTTCTAGGAACTTCCAGAAGAACTTTCCCCAAAAAATTCTGATATAGTAGGGAGCCCATAAAATCACTAACTTGTTAGGGAATTCTTAAAGATATTTGTATTTAACTCCAACATTTTTGAAATGTAAAAAGAAAATGGAGACAAGAGAAACGATATTCCCTGTCTAGCTTCGAGCCAGTCAGCACCATGGCCAGTTTTTTTATTTATTTACTCCCTTTCATTTGCATAACCTTCACCAAGTCCAGCTCAGCTCATCTCCAGCTTGGGCTCTCATTGGGTCACTGACCTACAGGCTGTTCTGGGTCTCAGAGCTCACTTATCTGTTAAGCATCAGTATAAATGACAATATGCAAACACTGATACCTTTGCATTTCACCAATTTTCAATAAAACAAATGAACAAGTCTTGTCCTCCTTTTTCTCTCCCAACATAATTGTGCCCTCCTTATTCAGATGCTGGGAAAGAACAGAGAAGAGGTTTAGCAAAATTCAGCAGACAATCCATCTAAAAGGTGCTGGTGCTTGTCCTGAAAAAGGATCTCAGACCCATGACTGAAAAAAGGTGTGCATTAATGTTTAGAGAAGTTACTTAGACAATGAGGCACGAATGGAAACAAAAGGCAGAATTCTTAGGCAGGTAGAAGGCTGATTTACCCTGCCACATCCTGCTCCAGCCAGAGTTCTCCCAGCAGCGGCTCCACATGAGAACAGCAATCCTGCTCTCAGCCCCAGTCCATATGAATTTCCACTTCTCCAGTGTTCCTTGAAGCAAGGGAGAAAATTAACCACTGGGGCTTGCAGATGTCTGGAACACATTGCCTCCGTGTAAGTTAAGTAGGCGAAAAGAGTTTGCACATGGTGCAAACTTCAGTATAAGATTAATTAAAAGAAATGAAAAGGACACAGCAAGCCAAAATACTAATAATACAATTGAACAGTTTTGTAAATATTTCTTGTATTTTGTGACTTTAACTTTTTCAATATTGTTGTTTAAAGTATCCTTTATTATATAAGATTTTCTTTGTGAGTTGTGAAAATACTCAAATTTAAGGCAAAATGACAAAGAAGCGTTAAAAATAAAAGGATGGCTTGATGTCCATGAATAAATGCAAGCTAAAAGACAGCTGGGTGACAATTTATATCTTACATCAGCTAAAAAAGGAATGCTAAGATGATACTGAAAAGGAGAAGAAGATTAAGAACAAATATCCATAAAACAAGAAAAATATTTGAAGGGTACAAAGGAAGACTCATCTCATCAAATGGCAAAATCTGATTAAGAGTGAAACTACCTGTAATTATAGATATAAATATAATAAAGACATAAATATAGTTCAACAATACAAAATTTCTCTTTTAATAGGTCAGGAGTGGTTGGATGTTGGCAATTTGAATTGGCTTAACCCAATAAATTAACATGTGAGATGCATATAGACCAGGCACAGTGACTCACCTATCCTAGCATTCTGGGAGGCTGAGGTGGGAGGATCTCTTGAGATCCTTAAGACTGGTCTGAGCAAGAGCAAGACCAAGATCTCATCTCTACTAAAAATTGAAAAATTAGAGGGGCTGGAGCAAGATGGTAGACCAAAAGTACTATTCAGCTGAACTTTCCTAGAACAACTGGAAAAGAAGACAGAACCCAACCATACCTGGTGTGGGGACCTTACCTGGAGTCGTAGTTCAGGAAGCATAGTGAGGAGGTGGTGAACTGGATACAGCATATGATCTGGCACAGTGGAAATCTGCTGATTTAGGCAAGTGATTAAGACCAGCTGAGATCAGGTGCCCCCCCCAAGGAGGTCTAGGATGGGAGGAAGTCTTTCCAGAGTTTTCAGTTGGTGGGAGAAGTTGTGCATTAAGTGAAAATCTTGGAAGAATGGGTGTATTTGAATAGAATACAGCAACCATATTTGAATGCCAGTTGGAGTGGATTTGCCATACATTTGATGACTGGTGAGAGAGTCATACTGGGAAGGTCTCAGCAGCCAGGGGTCTGCCATTTGGGGAAGGTCATGAGAAGATCTTAACAGTAGCCTAAAGTGTGGCCATCTTAATTCTGCCTGCCAGCATCAGAACTCCACTCTTGGAACAGGGATTCCCACATCCCATAGGAACTGGATTCAGGGCACTGTGAGACCTGCCCATGAAGGATTCTTGTGAGTTTTAAGATCCTAACCTGGCAGGGTCTGAATGCTGAGGAAATAATCAGATGATCACAAAGGCAATTAAGTTTGAATAAGGACCACAGAGGTTGCTGGCTGTGTTCTCTGTCTTCTAAAAAACTACAGTGCGACCTCGTGCCCTAGTGATATATTGTAACATACTGTCATAAAGAGCAAGGACTGCTGTTTGAAGCAAAGGAGGCAGTGAGAAGAAAAAGGAGGACAAAGAGGTGAACAAGAAAAAGGAACCCATGAGGAGTAACCAACAGAAAAATTCAGGCAACATGAAAAACCAAAACAGAGCAACTCCCCCATGGGACCATGAAGCAGCTACTGCACAAGACTCCACCTATAGAGAATTAATGAACTTGACAGAAAAGGAATTTAAAATGTGGATGATGAGCAGCACTCATAGTTCGGTGGGTAGGGCGCCAGCCACATACACCAAGGCTGGCAGGTTCAAATCCAGCCCGGGCCTGCTAAACAACAAACGACAACTACAACCAAAAAATAGCCAAGCATTGTGTGGGCACCTGTAGTCCCAGCTACTTGGAAGGCTGAGGCAAGAGAATCACTTAAGCCTAAAAGTTTGAGGTTGCTGTGAGCTGTGAGGCCATGGCACTCTACCAAGGGCGACATAATAAGATTCTGTCTCAAAAAAAAAAAAAAAGAAAGAAAGAAAGAGAGAGAGAGAAAGAAAAAAAGAAGAAGATGCGGATGATAATGACAATGAAAGGAATGGATGAGAAAGTGAAAAGACAGAACCAAAAGTTGAACAAGAGATATGTAGAATATGGTGGAGCTTAAGGAAATGAGGGAGACAATCAAGAAATGTAAAGATTCAGTAGAAAGTATCAAAAATAGGTTAGACCATGGTGAAGAAAGAACCTCAGAACTAGAGGATAAAGTTTTCCAGTTAACCCAGGTATTTAAAGAGGCGGAAAAGAAGAGAGAGAAAGCAGAGTTGGCATTTAGAGAACTATAAGACTCCATGAAGCATTCAAGCATATGAATAATAGGGATTCCATAAGGGAAAAAATATTGTCCCAAAGGAATGGAAGCCCGACTCGAGACTATCATAAATGAAAACTTCCCAAGCTTTACTAAAGACCCTGACACACTCCTTTCTGATGGATATTGAACCCCAGGTCAGCTCAACTCAAACAGAGCCTCTCCAAGATACATTGTAATGAACCTATCCAAAGTCAAGATGAAAGAAAAAAATTCTGCAGGCAGTCAGGAGTAAGTGCCAACTGACCTACAGAGGCAGAGCCATTAGGATGACAGCAGACTTTTTAACTGAAACCTTCCAAACCAGAAGAACATGGTCATCCACCTTCAACATTCTTGAACAAAACAATTTTCAGCCCAAAATTCTGTATCCTGCCAAACTAAGCTTCAAAGTTGATGGAGAAATCAAATCTTGTGTGTAAATACAGCACTGAGGAAATTTGTCACAAGACCGCTCTACAGGAAATACTTAGACCTATTCTGAACAGTCAGCACCACAATGGACCACCAGCAAAATAAACACCAGAAGCTAAAGGTCAAAGCTTAGCTTCAACAATGGAGCAAAGGATAAAACTACATAATGGACTTTCACAGAATAAGATGAATAGAACTCCACCACACTTACCAATTCTCTCAATAAGTGTCAAATGGACTGAATTCACCACTGAAGAGGCAAAGGCTGGCTGACTGTATCAAAAAGCACAAGCATCCATGTGCTATCTCTATCAGACACACTTAGCCTTGAAGGACAAATCAAGACTCAGAGTTAAGGGATGTAAAACAGTATTTCAAGCAAATGGAAATCAGAAGGAAGGAAGGGTTGCTAACTTAGTTTCAGATATAAGCAGATTTAAAGCAACTTAAGTTAAGAAAGATAAAGATGGACACTTTATACTGGTCAAAGGAACAATACAACAAAAAGACATTTCAATTTTAAATATGTATGTACCCAACTTAAATGCTCCTAGATTTATGTAACAGACCTTGATGGGTCTAAGCAATATGATATCCCATAACACCATAATAGCCAAGGACTATTAACACCCCTCTGACAGAACTGGATAGACCCTTGAAACAGAAATTAAACAAAGATACAAAGAACTTAAATGTGACCCTATAACAGATGGGATTAATAGGCATATACAGAGCATACCATCCCAAAGCTAAAGAATATACATTTTTCTCATTAGCCCATGGTACGTACTCCAAAATCAACCATAAACCTCATAAAAATTAGAAGAATAGAAACTATACCTTGTACCTTCTCGGACCACAAGGCAATAAAGGTGGAACTCAATCCAACAAAAATGTTCATCCCCACACAAAGACTTGGAAATTAAACAACCGTATACTGATGATAGCTGGGTTTAAGAAAGGATACTGTTAAATGCCTCAAACACAACAAAAATGAAGACAAAACCTGTGAAATACAGCAAAAGCAGTACTAAGAGGGAAATTTATCACAGTAGGTGTCTACATTCAAAACACAGAAAGAGAATGCATCAACAAACTCCTGAACCATATTATGGAAATGGATAAAGGAAGAATAATCTAATCCCAAACCCAGAAAAAGAAAAGAAATAACCAAAATGAAACCAGAGATTAATGAAATTGAAAACAAAAGAATCATTCAGAAAATTAACTACACAAAAAGTTGATTTTTTTAAAAAATAAACAAAATTGCTAAATCTTTGGTCAGATTAACTGGAAATAGAAAAGTAAACTCTCTAATAACCTTAACCAGAAATGATAAATGGGGAAACAGCAACAGATGTCACAGAGGTACAAGAGATCATCTCTGGAGTACTATAGGAAACTCTGTGCCCAGAAATTTGACAATGTGGAGGAAATAGATCAATACCTGGAATCATACCCTCACCCTAGACTTAATAAAGAAGAAATACATTTATTAAACAGACTGATTTCAAGAACGGAGATTGAAGAAACAATAAAAAAACTCCTTAAAAAAATGCCCTGTTCGAAATGGCTTCACACCAGAATTATATCAAACTTTCAAGAAAGAGCTTATACCCATACTGCAGAAATTACTCCCAAAAATTGAGAAAGAAAGAATCTTCTCCAACACATTCTATGAAACCAACATCACCCTGATACCAGAACCAGGAAAAGACCCAACTAAAAAGGAGAATTTCAGACCAATTTCATTAATGAATATAGGTGCAATGTCAATAAAATCCTAGCCAATAGATTACAACTACACATTTAAAAAGTCATTCATCATGATCAAGTATATTTCATCCCAGGGATACAAGGCTGGTTTAACATATGCAAATCCATAAATATAATTCACCATATCAACAGAAGCAAAAACAAAGACCATATGATTCTCTTAATAGATGCAGAAAAAGGTTTCAGTACAATTCAGCATCCTTTTCTAATTAGAACACTTAAGAATACAGGCATAGGTGGCACATTTCTTAATTTGATCAAAGCCATCTATGACAAACCTACAGCTAATATTATACTTAATGTAGTAAAACTGAAAACTTTTCCACTTAGAACTGCAACCAGAAAAGGTTGTCCTCTATTGCCAGCATAGTGCTGGAAGTTCTAGCCAATACAATATCAGGCAGGAGAAGTAAATAATGGGTATCCAAATGGTTGCAAAGGAGGTCAAGCCCTCACTCTTTGCTGACTATTTGATCTTAGAGAATCCCAAGAACTCAACCACAAGACTCCTGAAAGTGATCAAAAAATACAGCAATGTCTCAGGATATAAAATCAATGTCCACAAATTAGTAGCCTTTGCATATTCCAATAACATCCAAGATGAAAAGCTAATCAAGGACACAATTCCCTTCACAGTAGCTTCAAAAAACAATGAAATACATAGGAATATACATAACAAAAGAGGTTAAGGACCTCCTCAAAGAAAATTCCAAAACCCTAAGAAAAGAAATAGCAGAAGACGTTAACAAATGGAAGAACATACCATGTTCATGACTAGGATGAATAACCATTGTGAAAATGTTTATACCACCCAAAGCAATCTACAGATTCAGTAAAATCCCCATTAAAATACCATCATCATACTTGCAAGATTTGGAAAAAACAATTCAGAACAATCCTATATAGCCAAGGAACCAGAAGAAACCCTGAACAGCCACGACAATTCTTGGTAATAAAAACAAGGCCGGGGGTATCACCCTTCCAGACTTTTGACTATACTACAAGGCCATTGTGATCAAAACAGAATGCTACTGGCACAAAAATAGAGACATTGACATTTGAAACCAAATGGAAAATCATGAGATGAAACTAACATCTTACAGCCACCTAATCTTTGATAATCCAAAAAAGAACATACACTGGGGAAAAGAATCCCTGTTCAATAAATAGTGTTGGGAGAACTGGATAACCACATGTAAAAGACTGAAAGTGGACCTGAACCTCTCACCACTTACAAAAATTGATTCAGGATGGACAAAAGATTTAAATCTAAGGAATGAAGAAATAAAAATCCTTGATGAAAGTGTGGAGAAAATACTTGAAGATATCAGCCTGGGAAAAGATGTTATGAGGAAGACTTCCATGGCAATTGCAAAAACAACAATAATAAACAAATGTGACTTAATTAAACTGAAAACTTCTGAAACAACAAACAACTTTCAGAATGAGAAAATATATTTGCATATTATGAATCAGACAAAAGCTTGATAACTAGGATCTATAGAAAACTCAAACTAATCAATAAAAATGACCCAACAATCCCTTATATCAATGGGCAAGAGACATGAATAGACATGTCTTCTCTAAAGAAGACAGACTAACAGACAGAAGACAGAATGGCTAACAAACATAAGAAAATCCTCATCGTCCCTAATCATCAGAGAAATGCAAATCAAAACTACCCAGAGATATCACCTAACCCCAGTGAAAATGACCTTCATCACAAAGTCTCAAAGCTGCAGATGCTGGCATGGATTTGGAGAGAAGGGAACAGTTCTACATTGCTAGTGGGACTGCTAACTAATACAACCTTTTTGGAAGGAAATGTGGAGAATCCTCAAAGAACTCAAATTAGACCTCCACTTTGATCCTGAAATCCCATTACTAGGCATCTACCCACAAGAAAAAAAATCCTTTTATCAAAAGGATATTTGCACTAGACTGTTTATTGCAGTTCAGTTTATAATCACCAAAATGTGGAATGCCACACCAAAATGGCAACCAACCAGGAATGGATTAATAAGCTGTGGTATATGTACAGCACGGAATACTATTCAGTCACTAAAAAAGATGAAGATTTTGTATCTTTTGTATCAACATGGATGGAGATGGAACACATTCTTCTTAGTAAAGCATCATGAGAATGGAGAAGCAAGAATTCAGTGTACTCAATTCCTATATGAAGGCAGTAGATGAGCTAATACAGGAGCAGGTAAGGGAAAGAGCAAGTGGGGAGAGGGGAGAAGGGAGGGCAATGGTGAGGTCACGGTGTATGGCACACCTCTTAGGGGCAGGACACAATTATAAGAGGGACTTTATCTAACAAATGCAATCAGTGTAATCTAATTCTTTGTACCCTCAATGAATCCCAAACAATAAAAAAGTGAGAAAAAAATAATAAAAATAAATAAAACTAGAAAAGTTAGCCCATGTGTTGTGGCAGACACCTGTGGCAGCTACTCAGGAGGCTGAAGCAGGAGCATCACTTGAAGCCAGGAGTTTGAGGTTCCTGTGAGCTAGGCTGACACCACACCACTACCCTAGCCTGGGCAACAGAGTGAGACTCTGTCTCAAATAAAAAGAAAATTAAAAAAAGATAAGTAGATTTCCTTTGAGAGTAAGAACTGAGTTTCATCAAGCCAAATCTTTTGTTATAGCTCTCCACTTTCCAATTTATTTTTTTATACTACCATTTCTTTTATTTTTTTATTAAGTCAAACACACATAGATCATGAATACATTTATGCATATGTGGGATACGATGTGTTGACTTTTTTTATACAATCTGACGTGGTTACATCAAACCAATCAACATACCTTTCGCCTCATTTACTTGATTATTGTGTTAAGACATTTATGTTCTACACTTGACAGATTTGACTTGTCCCCTTGCCATATGCTCCACAGTTATGGTCCCACCTTTTACCTTCCCTCTATCAAACCTCCCTACCCCGCACTTCGCGGGAACTGTTGTAGGAAGAATTTGTGAAGCTGCCTGTGAAGAGCCACTTTCCAATTTAAAGAAGACAGTTAAGCATCCATGTGGGCTTCTCAGGGATTCTGAGAGAATCAAGCAGAACAGTAGGGCATCCATGTGGCCAATTCCTGTTCCAGAGGACCAACTGACTGGTGACCTCTTTGCTCAGCATTGAGAATGCTGGGCTCCCAAGACCCACCCCTAGTCCCCAACTCCTCCACTATCCAGGCCCCATGACTGGGCCCCCAAAACCTGTAGAAGCATGAGGTGACCTCACGTATGGGGCAAAGCAAGTAACCAGAGTGTGGCCAATCCAGGGAGCTCGGCACACTGACTCAGGAGCCAGACTGCCGACTGCGAGTCACAGCTGTGCTGCTTCCAGCGCTTCCTTATCGTCCTGTGTCCATCCCCTCATTTGGAAATCAGAGCTGCAGTGTCCCTCCATCTTGGCGTGTTAAGTGAGCCCCCGTGGAGTTAGCAAGGTGCCTAGAACACACAGTGCCCGGCACATAAAGGAACTCGGTACATGTTAGTGACGGGTGTGATTTTAATCTTTTGTGTGGATGTGTGCAGTTCCAAAAAGGAAAAGCTGCACACACACAAAAACAAACATAAACATGTCCAGAATACAGAGTTATTTACACTAATGTGCTCACACCCGTGGGTAAAAGTTCACAGAATGAGAGAAAACAAAACTTTTAAAGATTGAACACAGCAAAGCAACCGCAGCAAATACTTGGCTTTTGTCTGGTTTCATCTTTAGATGTTCCCTGGGACAGAGGCAGTATCTCCCTCCCCTGCATTGTAAAGGCAGCTGTCAAAATTAATCTGCAGTATTAGGGGTCATGCTGACAGTTTCATTCCTATAAATGTTATTACTGTTTAAAAAAAAAATCCACAAACTTCTGCCCATCTTTCTTGTCCAGGCACTCAGTGGGTTCTGAGGAGGAGAAGTAACTTCTTCTCATCGATAGAAATTCAATTTGCTGCACACGGTAAGATGCAGTAAGCTTCTCTCCCCTTGCTTTACTGCTGCTTCCACAATCGTAAAACAAGCCTAATGTGTGAATGCTAGAAAGCACTTAATATTTAATCCTGAGAGATTAAGTCTCCTCCGTGGTGCCTGAACAGCCCAGCAACAGGTTAGAAATTGATCGCCCACTGACTCCCAGGGCCTTGGCCATGACTGGAAGAAGCATTTGTCCCCAGCTTTCCAAGGCTCACAAATGCCTTGGAAAGGAAAGGAAATTGAAAGTTTCCTCTTCCGAGGCAATTGCAAGTTTAAGCTGCCAGTTACTGGCAGCATTCCAAATGGCAAAGGAGAAAAGAATCTACGTGTGGAAGTGTGTGACATTCTGGGGCACCAAGATCCAGCCACAGGACAACTGCAGAGCTGGGGCCTTGGAGCTGCTTCCTTCCAGCGGGGCTGGGAGGAGCCTCCTTGTCCCCAGGTTCAGGTGGCCTCACGCTAGAAATGCCTCTGAGTTGCCTGCCCAGCATTTTCAGTGCCATGCCACCTAGACCGTCCACAGCATCCTTGGCATTGTCTGTTGCAGATATCTTTTTCTTTTGTGCCTCTGAATGAGACCAGGGAACACAGGGAAAAGAAGGAAAGGGATCATTGCTTGCTGTCACCTAGTCAACCTCTGACAGAGCCAATTTTGAAAGCAAAGAATTTAGTGCTACTTCCCAGCAGGAAGTTGGCATCATGAATGACATCACATAGCCAGACCTGGGGCAGCCTAGGGGCCCTCGTGAAAGAGGGGCAGAACAGGAAAGGACACCTGTGGTGCCACCTGACAGCCGCTGCCTGTTGAGTCATGCAAGGAGGCACTGGGAGGAAGCGGGGGCAGAGAGCCTGCTGCAAGTCTCTGCTGGGCCCCTCACCAGTGTGCTGACGCTGTTCAAGAAAGGCCCACAGCTCAGTGTCCTGGTTATTAAAAGGGGCTCCTGATACTTAGAGCCCACGGTGGCTGAGATAATCACCAGGAAAGATCAGTCAGTAGAAACACTGAGTGTTGGTTGAAACTGGATCAGAATGGCTCATCTTCAGATCCTGGATAAAGTCAGCTTTGTGTGTGTTGTCGGACTTTTGAAATTAAAATAAGCTCTGTTTCTCAACCTTGTGTTGTTGACATTGGGGCAGGATTATTCTTTGCTGTGTGTCTGCTGTGTGCACCACACGTTGTGTGTCAGCACCCCAGCCTCCACCTGCTAGGTGCCAGCAGCACCCCTCCACTCCCAAGTTACAAGTAAAAATGTCCCCAGACATTACCAAAGGTGCTGGTGGGGGCGGGCTAAATCCACCCCCCAGCCAGAAACCACTTTATCTGATGGAGTGCTAGCTGAGCTAATTGCAGAAACTAGGGGCATATTAAACGCACGGAGGTAACAGTAGGACCAAGAAACTTCCTTTTCCTGATGGTTAATAACAACCTTTCTATACAATAAATATCAAAACCACCCCCGTGCCCTTGGCCCCATATCTAGTGTCAGATCTCAGCACACTCCAGGGGCAAAAGTATAAAATCTTACCAGGAGGACATGCTTTATGATAGAAAAGAATTCCAAGATTTTGCCTATATAGGAGGTCAGACAATTAAGTTCATGAACTCATCCTAGAAAAAGTGTTCCATGTCTCATTGCTGAACATCACTATGGGCACCTTCTACGTACTCCCCTGGGGAAGCTATGTACCAACACCAGCACCGGGACCACCCTTCAAGTGCTTTCTCCAGGATGAATATGCAAACTTAATTGTCAGACTCCACAAGACAATAGCTCTGATGGCCATTCCAGAAAAGAATTCCAAAATTACTTTCCTTGGTCTGTATAACAGGAATGAGTTCTGGTCAGGCCGTAAAGCAGCCCCTCACCCAGTGCCCAGGCTCAGACCTGCTGGCCTGGCTTCCCCCAGCCCCACCCCGGACTCCGTGTCCTCTGCCTCGTCCCATTTTCCTCCAGAGCACACGCATGACTTCATCTGAAATACCCTCATCATGCATTGAATGGGTGCCTTCCCTGCACGAGGCCCTGTCCTGGCTTTTGGAAATGTAAGTGGGCCAAGCAGAGGTCCCCGCCCAGGGAGCAGCTCCGCCTTTTGCTGCTTCTTATACATTGTTTTTTTTTATGTTTGTTTGTTTGTTTTAATTATTTTTTATTGAGTCATAGCTGTGTACAATAATTCAGTCATGGAGTACAGTGTGCGGGCTTCACATACAATCGGAGATATTTTTATCCACCTGATT